>OX403618.1:11166168-11344758 GCA_948107695.1 Meliscaeva auricollis
GGATATATCCTCGTATTAGGAAAAGGGTTGGTATTATTACTTCGGTGTTCAAAGTGAATTGGAATAATTTATTTGATGATTAGGTAACACGTGCTAGAGGCAAAAAAGGAGAAAAATATCTATTAAATATGTTAAATAGATACAAAATCAATATTTTCTATTTTCTTATATCAATATTGAAAACTGTTTTCAGAATTCATGCGAGGAAAATTCTGTCTTTAAGTTAAAAAAGGGTCTAATTGTCACTTAGGATAGAAATTCACCTTCTTCAATAAGTGTGATTTTAACCCACAACTAGAAGTTGGTGGGTATTCGTTTACAAAGTTTTCGGATTTGTGTCATCACCTGCGAGTTTGCTAGTCTACCTTACTTAACAGATGGGTAATTACACGTGTGAATTTCACTACATTTGACACGACCGACGTTCTATTTTATCTTATGTTACGAATACCACCATTTTTACAGTATCAGCTTTAGTAGTATAACATATGAGATTCTTCAATTATCAATCTTCTGTAAAAATGCGCTATATAAAATGTTGTGAGAAGTTATTTATTTGATGAAAAGTAAATGTGAGCTACACTACAAGCTAAATCGTTCCGAAAAATAGTAAAATCAAAGGTGTTTTCTTTGATTTTACGTTGTTTTTTCTCTGGGTGTACAAAACTCATGGATCAGATTTGTATTTTTATTTTTGGGGACACAAATAGGTTCCACGGACTTACTGTTATGATCGAAGCAGTTGTGAATGTTAAAGCTGCTTATACAAAGTAAAACTATTTTCTAGAGTGAATTGTTTCCTTTACAAAACAACAATACCTATTACGCAATCGAAAAAAACTTGTTCCACAACAATACATTGCTAAAAGTGAAAAGTTGAAAACATCCGTTCACAAAAAATAATAAAAAAAAAAACACTATAAAGCCCTACTTGATGTCCTTCACATAGACAAGATCGATTCCTGTAAAACACAATTCAAATAAAAATTGTCTCCTTTCCAAAAAAAAAAAGAGGATATAATATGAAAAATATAAAAAAAAAAAAATTGTAATTCATGCCCCAAAGCACTTCAAAAGAAGGTCGACACATTTGGTGTACCGCAAACAATTTCAACCTGGCAATCATTAGGTGTCTATTCAAGGATCAATAGTTTTGGCACACAAAGAAATTCCCAGGAAAAATGTTATTTCACACGGAACCTTGTGCAGCACTATTTGGCTTGACTCTTGCCACCTCTCTGTTGGGTGTCGTACTGGAAAATTATACACAAGTCATCGTTGTCGTTGTACCTATACTCGTCGATGTGTGGTACAACTAAACTTTTTTGAGGACATAGCAAGAAAAAAAAAAACTGTGATTCACAAAAACGTCACTCTTCGTTGGAATATTCCGGAATTTCATGGGGAACATTTTTAGTACACGTGTCTCTCTGTATTTTGAACTTTTTGTTTGGTTGGCCAATTTATACAAAAATGGAAAAAAAAAACAACAACAAAAACGAAAAAGATTTCAAATACTTTGACGACTGAGTCTATTTTGCTGCCAATTGGTAGCTGTTGGAAAAAGTATGGACAGGACAGGACACAGGATACTCAGTGTATCATGTCAAAGTGTTCCGTTATTGTTGTTGTTGTTGTTGTTGTTGTTATTCTGTGTCACTACCTGTTCAATTCAAAGTTTCAAATAAAAGTTACAATGTTCGAAGCTAATATTTTAACCCTAGAACATTTGTTTCATTGGGTATACATAGGTACTCGTACAAACACCAACCACACGGCAGAGAAGCAGCAGCCGCAGGACGAAGTCCTCAGCAGAATTTTATTTCAACACCAGTTAATGAAGAAGTCATGTTTTTTACGTATATTTGTATGTAAAACCACACAGAAAAAAAAGGTTAATTTATTCACCTTTGTAGGGCACAGACATGAATTTTCAAATAAGGATATGCATTGCACCAGACTGAAAAAAAAAAATAATGAAAAAGTAAATGAAAGCCAGGATATTCAAAGGGATACCAAGAACGATGACTCTATGACATGGCTGAAAGGATTTATATCCATGCTTTTTGCATTTCATAATTACTGTATCTATGTAGTATGTGTGTAGTGGATAGTTGTATGATAGAAATGTAGGTCTGTCAAGTCTGTCAAAGTGTGTCGTCGTCCTTTTATTTTTTTATGCTCGAGGTGCAGAGGGATATTGCATTTATATATAAAAAATCACACAAGGATGTGCAATGATGACGACATCATGCTTATCGCTGATGCAACTTTAATTTATCTAGTCATCTTAATTTAAATGCGGTTAATTGCAAAAAAAAGTTATACAGTGAAACTAGTTGAATGTGAAATGTTAAATATGATACCCTATAATACTTTTGCTGTTAATTTCAGAAAGTGACTTAAGCTTTTCATGTGTGAATTAAAAAGTATATCTAAATGGAAAAATACGTGTGACAAAGTGAATAGGAGTGTTAACAGAAAAGTCCTGCTAAAAATTTTGTGTTTTTTAATAGCTCAAATGGGCACGAAAAAATTCACGTTACTTTCTTATATAGTTGACTCCTTCAAAGTCGAACTTTTCCGAGACACAAATATTCGTTAGAATTAGAGTGAGTTTGGAAAACAATTGAGTTAAACGGATTGAAAATGGGCCATTTTAAATAGATGTGTGAAGAGAATACTCAACTGCGGCGAAGAAACTCAAGTTAGAAGCAAAATCGACTGGATATGCATTTTACCTTAAAAAAACAATTTACCCTATAATTTTAATCTATAGCCAAGTGTACGTAATTTAAACTCATTTGGGGGGGAAAACGCTGATTTATTTCTTCTTTATTTTCAGCCGACAGCAGCTATGCTTGTGTTTTTTTGAATAAAAAGGATATCCATTTTGCTTTTGACGCAACGATGTCTGAAGCTTCCAGTTGTATAACATTAAGCAATTAAATTCAATTTAAGTATGAAATGTAGTTTTAATGGAGTAATTACGATATAATTAAAAATTTTAAGAATATTTTTTGTATATTTTTTTTTGTTGTTTTAATTTTTGCTGAACTGTTAGGAAAGTCAAATAGAGAAATGGTATTTCGTATTCAGATTAAATTGGAGCCGGTGTGGAGGAAAGGAAAATGTCATTGAGTTCATGAAATGTGTAACATTGTTTGAAGTACCTGCATTATGAGGGCTTATGATTTTTTAATGATGAATTACTTTAGACTTTTAATAGTTGTAGTGGTATTGACGTCACTATTGATTTAGATTCTAGTAGGTACTGCATCTAAATCACCTTTGCATTCAGAAAGTTGATATTTATTTATTGTACTCCTAAAGAATTTTTCCAAATTGTTTTTTTGTGATACAAGGGCCTGGAATTTAGATTCGTATTTGTTTGGTATCGCGGGTTGGCCTATTTGAAGGTAACTTCTAATACCAAGTCTTCCAATTTTCTCTTCAGCGCCTCGATTTTTCCTTCAAAGCATTTCCGGATGTAAGCATTGCAGTGAGGAAGAATTTTAATTCCTTATCCCGAATGTCAAGACAAAACCGGTGAAGGCAAGCTCTTCGTCGTTAAATCAACTGACGACTTTTTCTAGAAGATTGGGTTGATGATAAAACGTTTTTGAATGAACATTTGCTATTTGTATTGATTCTGTAGATGAGTCTATGATCAATGAAGTTATTTCTTCTGTTGAGACTGCTATCAAATGATAAAAGACCTTAAAGACATTCCATCAATATGCGATATCAGAAAAGTGGTTATTAAATTGCTGAGAAAATGTACGCGTCTCCTGTTCCTTTTACTCAGGGAACTCGGTTGATTTTTCTGCCTTGAATCGATAACCGATTCTGTCCAAGCTGTTTATTTATTTTTGAAAATAAGGCGATAAGGACTAAAAACTAAAACATTTACATTTAGCTAAAATAAAACTAAAAATAAAAGTTAATGCTTATATTTTATTTTATTTTATTTTTAGTTCTTAAAGTTTTTGGGAGAGCTCAAAAAATTGTGATGGAATTTTTCCTCTAACCAAATCTACATAATTTATATGAAAGGATTTATCAAACGCAACATCAACATGTCCAAAGAAAACGAAAACCAATTCGTGCCTAATAGGTTTCTTCCGAGTTCGATGAAGTCATGACAAATTATCTATTCCGGATTCTTTATTTTTGTTGTTTTGTTTTTCTTATCCAAATGACACAATAGTAGTTGCCATTTGTTAGATACTAGAGTAGATAATAGATAGTAGCAATTCATTAAGTGCTTTATTGCCTACTCATAGGTAATTTAGTGAGGTTCTCTTAAGAAACTCCCATGACCAATCAATCTTGTATAAATAAGCAAAAAGACTATGAACGATTGAATGAATGAATGAGTGAGTGAGAATATTCGACCATACCACCACATATCTACTCTAGTCAATTGAACATGAATAGACACAAAAAGTATACAAACTTACACACACACAGCTATGAAAATGATAAAGCTTAAAAAATATCTTCGCCTACTATAAGGACTTTCCTCTTTCACATTATACTCGTAGTCCTTTGAAATTATATACACTTCTTCTATCTACTGGTTTTGTGTATCGTATGGATTGGCTATACATTCAAAAAAAAGACGTATAAAAGATCGATAGCATGCGTAAACATTTATAAGCCAATCAATCCAAAAACCGGGTCAAGGCTGTTTGCTATTTGGTTTCTATTTCTCCCTTGGCATTTTTACTCGAATACCATACTTATAGATTGACAATGCATATAGATAGACTGATGGAACTCTTAACTCAATTTCAAAATAACGGTTGAGTTTATGGCGTGATTTATGTTTTATGCATTGGAATTATAATCGTTGCATGATGGGAAGGGCAAATTGAAAATAAACACTTTTTTCAACTTTGAATACAAAATACAAGGAATGAAGGTAATGTTTTGAATAAAGAAGTAAATTATGGCAATTTACTGGTAAAATGCGATGAAATGTTGTAAGAAGTTTCTTTAAGATGAGGAAATATTGTTTCTCGCATTAAGGTGAGTAGGTGCTCATGGTAATCCATTGGGGTTAGCAATTAAAGTGAGCACCTGCTCAAAGCTCATCTTTTTGGAGGAAGTCCTTAAATTAATATGAATAAAATTATTGATTACCAAAATTGACATGAGCACATGCTCAGCTTGTTACACTGAGTATCTGCTCCGAGCATATACTCGGTTTTATTTTTAACTTTTTATTGGTACACAAATTTTATTCATAGCATATGAAGCATATGCTGTGGACATGAGAGATTTGAGACGACGCTCCAATTCACTCAACTTGTTTAAATACTAGCAACAAGCTAAGGGATCTAATTTTCTATTTTAAGCTTTTTCTTCATTTACATTAATTTTTATTTTTCCCCCAGGACTTTAAAATCTGGTTAAATTTAAGTTATCTACTATTTATTAGCTTCATCCAAAAATAAAAGTAAATAAATTTAAAATGCAGTAAAACTAATATTTGTACATGAAATGTTTTTTTTTTCAGATGTTCGTTGTTACAAGCGAAGTTTAACTCCAATTCAATGTTCTTGCTATAAAGAGTTTCTGCTTTGTTAGTTCTGTTTTGCGGTTGGTATTCGCTTAGAAAAAAAAGCTACTTTGTTTCAAAATGAAAATGAGCCATAAAAAAGGACATAACCGTGTTGTATTGAATTGCTTAGAATAAATTAAAAAATTATGGTGACTTTCACATAGCCGTTTGAAAATAGACTTTAAACGAATCTAAGGATATAAACAAAAGCTTATGTAGGTACTTATGAAGACTGGGTCATTAAACACACGGAAAGAAATAAATTTTAACAAAAGGTTTAAAAACTCTAATTATTATTGTAACGAAACGTTCTAGCTCATATTTCTTATACGAAATCCCAATCCCCTGATTGGGATTTCTTCTGATCTTTCCGGAATCCGACTGTTATAACAGAGTAATACGAGTACAACCAGCAGAATTTTTACCGAAGCCGTTTTCTAAACGTCAAGAAGAATATTCCCGCGTACCAGAACTGGATTGATATCATACATGTTATGAAATACAACCAATACTGAAGTTTCGTGACGATCCGACAAGCAATACCTTGCCTAGAACAAAAAAGCAAATCACACTACTAAACAAAACAACAACAATTTTTATTTTAAAGTTTTATGAGGAAACACAAAAGTTTGAAAATGCAGGAATTTGTTGCTCCACATGGTTATTAGAAATAAGAACGAAATCGAAAGTTAAAGCTCTTCTTAAGACTTTTTCAAAAAGATCAAAATTAAATTTTTATCAAAC
The DNA here is from genome assembly GCA_948107695.1 of Meliscaeva auricollis. NCBI lineage: Eukaryota > Metazoa > Arthropoda > Insecta > Diptera > Syrphidae > Meliscaeva > Meliscaeva auricollis. The sequence goes on from OX403618.1 coordinate 11,172,482, forward strand.
TCTATCAGGTCCATAACTTGTGGAACATATGTGGAATAGCTAAACTGTATTCGGAATGCTGTCCAAAAAGTGAACGAAAAATTAGTCTTTCAGTTTGAAGACCAAGCCAAGATTGGTCCTTTTCAATGTTTCTTAAAAATTAAACAACGACACCTTTGCAATCCAAGCAATGCAGTGAAATCCACTCACATCCAGGCAGGTAAAGGAGTGATTCAACAATTGTGCAGATTGTGAGAAGGGGCTTACATATCATCTCTATAAAAGCCGTCTTCCAAGATTATTGCTTATCATGAAAAGTGCATATCAACTAGCAGTTCTAAGCCGACAGAAAATTGAACGTTCCCTTAATTCCTGCTAAGTACACGAACACATAAAATTGTTGAAAAAATTAACTAGGCCTTGGTTCTTTCTTAAAGCTAGTCGTGCCACAAAACGTATTTATTTATTGAAATGAGGGACGAAGGTTGAAGTACTGCACCAATTTTTCATTCAAGAAACAAAATCGAAAGAAAAGGATGTTGCAATTTTTTCATTAATTTCCAAAGGATCACTTTCTAAGTCCTTACCCATTACACGACCTTTATAATAAAAATAATAAGAAAAAAATTTAAACTCATATTACATACAAATGATGGTGATTGGTGGTTTTGAAACGATAAGCGAGCTTTTCGCTTCATCCTTCACAATGTCGAAGGAGAGAAAAGCCTTCGACGCTTCATTGCTTTCAAATAAGTTTTTTATCCTACAGTTTTTTTTTCTTCGTTTCGTTTGGTATTTTTTTTTTTTGTGAAAAAGGTGATGTTATCCATTTCTTTTCGTACGAAAAATTTCTTGTCCCGTAACCTTTGCTTATCAACCATCCATCGACGGTCGTTTGAAGACATTGTTTGGCTGTCGGTTTCATTATTTCTTTTTTTTTTATTATTCTTTCCACAAAACCCACAGAGAAGTGAAGAGAAAATTTAAAGAATTTTGTGGATTCTAAAAGTAACATCAATGGCCAAAGGATATATATTTGAAAGGATAAAGGTAGTAGATATACACAGGAGTTGCCGGATGAAATAAGATGCCACCACACCAACTAACGTTATACTCATTTAAAGCTTAAGGATTTTTGTTCTTCATTTTGTTTCTTTTGTATTGGTTGTATTCTAGTGAAAGAGAGCAGAAAAAAAAGAAGATATATTTTGATGTCTTGAGTTTTTGAGTTTTTTTTTTTTTTTTTTCTGTTTATGTGTACATATCTCCTTCAAGGATATAGGCATCGCATAAAATGTTTCAAGATTTGTTAAAAAGAAATCTTTTTATTGAGAAGGGATTTGTTGTGTTCTATTGATTTTCTTTTATTTTTTTTTTTTTTTAATACCTTTAAGATTAAATTGAATTTATTTTTGAGGTTAAGAGGTAGCTATGGTTGGAATAAAGGCGAGAATAAGAAGAATATCCTATAAAGAATGGTGAACCTAATAAAGTTTAACTTCTGATTGAGGGAGATGCTAGAGATCAACTTTGATAATACTATGAATGACAAGCAAATGAAATTTTGTGAAGGTTTTTATTAGGTGGTAGACTCTCTGTTAGATTTATATTATAAAAGTTAAGGTGTCCCTTTTCTCTTCAAAATAGATTTAGATTAGCTTAAGTCCCATCGAAGTTAAGGCTACAGACAATGGTTTGGTTAATGAATAGAAGATGTCAAATATTCTGAAATATCTGTGGTATACCTATACATTTTATACAACTTATTGTACAGGGTGGTCTCTGGTCTATTCAGTTTATCAAAATCTATTTTTATAAATTTTATAATATTTATAGAAAATTTATTAATAAATAAGTTTAGAACTTCAGTTTTTTCCAAGAACAGGTGTCACATTCGAAATGCGATGATGGCGTAATGTCGCTAAAAGATATCCCAACAATTGAATCCTGCAAAGTAGACCGAGCCATACGCTTTCATCATGAATCGGTCTCTAAGGACGGTTGCAAAGCAAGCGTAGGGGCAAGGAAATGGATTCCAGGACACTATAATATCCTTTTGTTCCAAGGCTAAATTTAGCTTATCGACTTACCTATAGGGTGCTACTAGTAAAAGTATCAAAAATGGTAAATCACAGTCAATCAAAGTTAGTAACAGCTGAAACTAGTAAATCGTATACAAAACTCGTAAATCAATCAGCTAAAGCTGGAAAATCGCAGCAAACAAAACTGGCAAAGACACTAAAAGCTGGTAAATTTCAGCTGAAATAAGAAAATCATAACCAAATCTGATTAATCACAAGTGAAACTTGGTTACCTAGGCTGCTTCTAATAAAACGACCGAAAATGGTAAATCACAGTCGAAATTATTAAATATCAACTGAAACTAGTAGATCATTACCAAAGCTAGTAAAAATCACAGCAGAAGCTAGTATGTCACAGATAAAAATGATATATCACAGATGAGCTTGTTAAATCGCAACCTAAATTATAAATTACAACCAAAACTGCTAAATCACCAAAAAAAAACTGGTTAACACAGCAAAAGCTGGTTAAATGATGGTGAAACTGGTAAACCTAGCCGAAACTAATAAATCACAGCTAAAACAGAAGCTCGTAAATCATACCCGAAATGTTCAAGTCACCGCTGAAACTGGTAACCCACAGCTGAAACTGAAAGAGGAAAACGATTTCTACACTAACATCAAGCTATCAAAAAGCACCTAAAATTTATTCTTAACTAGACCACCCTGTTTTTAAGCAATATTTTGAGACATGAAAGAACATAATTATATCCAAAAGGTTCTTATATTCAAAAGTTTTCCATCTGACCGAACTTTATCTTTGAAGTGCTTTTATTTCCAAGATAAATATTAACGACCGGAGAGAGAGAGAGAGAGAGAGATGCCTTAAGGTGTTTGGATCTTCTTTTAAAACAATCACTTTTTGTACAAGATACTCAACTCTATACTCTGAGTTTTTGGGGTTAGTGATGGGATAAAACCATTGTCGTTCTTCATAAATTATTAATTTTAACTTCTTTGACTGTTTCATTGATTTTTTGGTCGGTCAACATAATAATCCAACAGTAGAGGAAAGTGTTGAAGCATTAAGCAATTTTAAGACCAAGGGTTTTGCTATAGAGCTAATATCATAGTCTTATCTAACGAACAGATTAATAACTAAAGGTTAAAATGTAGATTTGTGTTGTATTCATAAAAGGACAAAGTTGTGTCCTTGGACTGCCCGCCTGACTATAAAGTTTTGTCGAAGGACATATAAATTAATACAAAGCAATGACAAAATGTGGTGTTAGAAGTCTCATAAACTACTATTTGAGTTATCCGGGAGGAACCATATTTTGGGAAGATGAAAGGAAAAGATTTATTTTAGGTGTAAGGTAAAACTTTGTGGGAAATATTTTTCAAAACTAAATGTATCCTTTTTGACCAAATTATAACCCAATTTACATACCACATGAAAGATTCTTATATTATTTTATCAAAAAAAAAGTATCTGAATGAAAAATATCTTCAAAGGAGTAATATTTCAAAGACATTATAAGAAATAATAATTTTATATTATTATAGGTACTATATGCCTGTGAGGCCTTGCGTCTATTTAAATTCGTTTTTTTTTTCAAATGTTGGCACCAACTCAAAAATACTTTAACATTCTGATCTTTTTTAAAGTAAAAATTAAGATTTTTCTGAAAAAACATTTTTTTAGGAAATCAGGCCCCCATTTTCTTCTTAAAACAGAAAAAAAATATTGAAACACAACACAATAAAACATAAGACCGCGCTATATTTTTATTTTAAATCAATTTAATCCGATGAATAGTTTAATAAAAAAAAGTTTATGGGCCAAAATAATTGATGCACAAAATTTGAGTTTCAGACTTTTTTTCAATCAAGACTAAATTAAATTTAAGTTAACGTCTTATTGATAGATTTTAATAATTGAGATATAATTCCAAATTCATTAATTTGGTTTAAAACATTAGTAAATTGTTATTTGTTCCATATTATATACCCCAAAATATCATTCCGGGAACGCTTCCATTGCTCGCAAACTAAAATTCAAGTGGCCATAAAATATACTAAATGTGGCTCAATTTAGGTAACTGTATTCTTTAAACTACTTAAGTCAAAATATACTTTAAGAATTCTTACATGCCTAACAAAATAAAAATCGTCATTCATATTTAAAGAAAAGTTCTCCGAAGATATATTTAGTATTGACAAATATAAAAAATGTATTTATCTTACGTGGAGATGGCGCTACATCATTCTAGTAGGGCGTTAAATTGATATTATCATCGCAAAGAATTTTTTTGTGGATAAATAAGTAAAATTAATTGAGATTCAGTTAGATATTCATTAAGTGTCATTTCGGGAACGCCTATTTTGGGGTGAATATAGATGGAAATTGTATATTTTTATTGAGATCACTGCGCCAAAACCCTAAATATAATTTGCTTTGACATTGTTAGAAATAAATAAACGATCATAATGATCAAAACAAAATTTTCGGGAAAGACATTGTTGGGAATGACATTTTCGGGAACGTAGAAAAACTTAAAAACTCTGGTGCTATAATTGAGCTTTACGGTATTTTCGGTTTGATTCTGTATATTTTTGCTATTTTAAGTAAGGATGGAGTATGGAGTCTTTTACATAAAGATAGTCAACAAACTTGAAAAATAATCAATTTTTGCGTATGTATTTTAGAAAAGCAGTAAAACGATATCTTTTATATGGAACATGACATTTTACAACGACGGAAGTTCCTATAAAAACATTGCAGTGTGCCATACAAAATGTAATGCACTGATTGTAAGCCTGGTAGCACTTTTAGTTTTTTGGATACAGAATCAACTGCTAGATCTTTGCAAAGTAAACCGTTATGATTTCAGCGTTTCCAAAAAAACTCTTTAGGTAAGTGTCTTATTTTGTGCGAAATAATTTCTAAAAAGTGATGTTTTAAGGTAGAGATTCCAATAAAAATAGTCAAGTTAAAGTATTTTTCTCTTATTTGACCCAATGTTATTTTTATATAAACGAATAGAACGGATAGAAAAAAAAATACATTCTTTGAGTATTTTTAATTTGTTTTCAATTATAATTTGCAGTTTTTACCAGAAATTAACTCGTAAAATCTGAACATGCCACGTGAAAGGCTTTCGAGTCGGAAGAAAGGGTAAAAATCACTTTTTACAAATATAATGGCCTTTCTGATCATGAAATTTTAGGAAAAATCTGTGGAATGACCCTCCCGAGTATTAGAAAATAAATTAAAGAGAAAAGTCAATGTATATGCCATTTTAACTCTTTTAAAAACACTCTTTACGATTGATAAAACGCAATTTCATAACATCAGATTGGAACTAATTTAAAAACTTTAAAAGGCATTCATTTTCTTCATTTTACAATGCAATAATCGTGCAACCAAACATTTTTCATAAATGCTACACATTATAAGGCTTAAATTTCCCGAATCTACTTTACAAAAATATCTGCTCTAGTTATCATTTTCAAAATGAATTAATCAAGGCCATTCAAAAACTTGCTAAAGAAAAAAACTAAAAAATGTTTTTTTCCTCCTGCATTTTCCAATTAGAATTGTTGTGATTTCATCTAACGAACAACGCATCCCACAATGGAAATCATCTCAATTTGTTTTAATTTCAAATTTCCATCTTGTTATTCTTTGAAAATCTGTCCTGTCGTCCTCGACTCTATACCAGACTTGGACTAACATTCATAATACACACAAATAGCCATACAATTTTCAATTTATAAAACAGAGAAATCATTCACACACAAACAAATGCTCGCCTACGTTCGAGCCTATAGCTCTTTTATATTCAAGAACAAAAAAAAAATAAAGAAAAAGAAAAAAAAAAAAACAATGCCTCCAGTCAAGGCACTTAAATCCTTGGAATTGTGTTTTCAATCTTAGAACACACAATTTGTGTAACACAAATAAACGCCAATTTATTTTCTTCAGGTTGTGTCTGTGCGGTTTCACTTGAATCAAAATTTTCCTCTTTCTATGAAAAATTTTATTCATTGTCTTTTTTCATCTTCATTCTCTTTCTCTGCTATCTACCCCGTCTCTCGATTGCCTCAAGCTAGATGTATGTTGTAGGTGCTCGTATCTTCCTAAAAGAGCTTGAACACAAAAGCGTTGTTTATAGAAATGTTTAAGCCTCCATCATCTCCATCAAAGGAAGCGAGGAAAGTTTCATTTTGGGTTCCGGAAACGGAAGATGCTGTATGGTGTGTGCTTTGCTATTATAGCGGGTGTGTGTGTGTTGTTGGTTTTGGTGGCAAAGATGGCTGAACAACAGAGAGAGACACATCATGACAAAAACATGTGTCACTGGGTTAACCCTAGAGATTTAAAGTTTACAAAACTTATTTTTCTTTCAAATATTAAATCCTTGCATTTTGAAACATGTCTTCTTTTTTTTCCACTCTCTTTTTGATGTGTTAGTGTGTACTCCTGGTAGAATATGTAATCGTTAAAAATAATGTTTATCCTTTTGCACTAAAAAAATATCCTTTGGTAAAATTTTTGAAACCAGGTTTTCACTCAATTTAGTTTGGCTTTTCCATCTCGATGGAATTTGTGTTTTTTTATATTTTTTGTGTATTTTGGCCAAGAGTAGGTATCCCTTGACACTGTGTCAACATTTGACTTTTTGGTAGATCGATTGGTAGATTCAGATTCGGAGAAATAATTTCTATTTGACTTTTCAACTCAAAGCATATTTTTCAATTCTGTTTTGCTGATGCATCAGGCATGTGGGTTGTGGTGGGTGGGAGGACGAAAGGGATCTCCATTAAATTTAAAGAATATTCAAATGATTACGTCTTGATGTTGTACATAAAGTTCTTTGCAAACAATCTCGAGACGGAAGTATCTTGCTTTTTTTATTGGTTGGTGTTTGTATGTATTTTGGACTGCGTGTGGATGAAGCATGAATGGAATTTGATAAACCAAAAAGTACTTTAACGTTCCAAAGAGAGGAAGCACACATATTTTCTTCTACTTTTTTTTTTGTTTTCTTCAGGTCCTAACGCATATAAAAGCATCTCGTCACTATAAAGATTGATGGCTTTGTTTGCGCTGAGATTTGTTTAGATTCACCAAAGGCAATGGGGAAACGGAGTGGAGCGGATCCTCCACAACAGATATGATGTTGTCAAAAGCATTATTTGATTGATGTTTGGCAATGGCAAAGACTTTTTACAAGTAATGGGATTTATTTTGTTGTTTACATTACATTTTTTTTTTTTTTTTTGTCGTTGTTGTTTGTGTTTTTGTGGTGATATGTTTCGATTGGTTGCTTTGTGACGCAAAGTATGATTGATTTGGGTATGATGATTAAAATTTTGATATCTTATTTTGACCGAGCTTAAATAATCGGGTATTTTGAAGGTTTAAGGATGGACGTTGGATATCATTTTTTTTTTTTTTTTTTGCAAGGGTGACTACGTTTGACCGACAGTAATTAATTAATTTAAGATCTACTCATTTTTTTTAAGTAATGTAAGTCCAAGTTTTATTATTACTTTGGAAAGTTCTTTTGAAAAACATCTGTTTCATTGGCCACCATATAAAGAAGTTAAAAATTTGGAAATTTCAAGGATTACTTTCAGAGCGAATTTCTCAAAAATAAACAAAAATTCTATTGCTCCCTTTTTTAAGTTACTTGTAATTATTTTGGTTTTATTCAAAAGGTGCAGGCAGCTTTTCTTCTACAATTCAGTTTTTACTTGCGATATAGGAATAATAGTTGAGGATTCGAAAAGAAACATGAAGTCTAGAAAACAATCAAACATGACATTACGATGATAGAGAATGCGAAAAAAATGTGTCTTTTCAGCCTCAACAAATTATAATAATGGGGACTTAAATACTTAAATAGTTCTGATAACTTCATAAGTGATTTAGAGCCCCAAATTAATTAGGCTTATCAATCTTATTTAGAAAAATTAATTTTTGAAAAGAAAAAAAAATTGAAAGAGCGGTTTTTAATAAAATTAATTTTCTATATTCTATGGACCCATAAATCCAAAATTTCCTTTACTAATATTATAATCCAAGAACTATAGTTTTTTTTTTGAAAATTTAGATATCAAATAATATTAAGAATGCTTAGAAGCTTCCGTATAAAAAAGTCAATTAAGAGCAAGTTTAATATACAAAACAAAAATATGAATTACATTGGTAATCCGAAACTTTTCCGTACCGTTGTAGGAATTTTATTTACAAAAAGACTAATTCAGAGTTTCAGTTCGACACGATAATTGTAAGTTTGCTAAAATCGATTTGGGGTTGTTTCGAAATTTTTGTAGAATTTTTGTAAGAAAAGTATTAGAAGGTTTTATTCAAAATGGCTGAATTTCAAACTTAACCTAATCTTAAGTAATGCTCAACTTTTGGGGTTTACAGATTCAAATTATACTGATTCTATCAAAAGATCTCGTATTAACAAATTTCCAACGCAAAAGATGACGACGACAACGCCGACAATGGCACACGCCTATAAGAATGAGTCAAAAACGTGTTTTCACTACGTTTCATGATGTTTCACAATAAATTAGGCTAATTCTGAAGAAAAGAATTGTATGCAAGCAAAATGGTATGGTCTTGTTTTAGTCCAGAATTTAGCTGTTTTAAGTGGTAATGACTTGAAATTTTGTATTCATTTGTGAAATTTATTTAAACCAAGTCGATTTTTAGCGTATCCTGCTCCAAAAAATTAATAATATTAAATATATTAGTGCAAAAGGTAAGTCTGAACCCTAGAAAAATAAAATGCACGACTGGGTCACACGTATACTTGCTCTTTAAGATAAAGTTACTATATATGCTAAGCCTTTTTAATTAAAAATTTGTAAATGCAGTTTTAGACAAAAAAAGGTTTTGATTAAAACCTCAATTTTTTTTTTGACACGAAACCAATACTTGCCCTATAGAGAAAGTAAAAATAGGCTAAAACAAATTGTGCAATAAATTTTGATTTTCTCACGTAAAACTTAAAAATGTTTACGACTTTATTGGGGGACAAAATATCAAAAAAGTTGAAAAGTTCTTACAAAATGATATATCGTTGTTAACTTCTGTAAAATAATCTTCAACATGAAAATTCAATATTAATTTAATTTTTTTTTTTTATCATTAAAAGCTTTCAGAAATCTTAACAATTAATTGACTATCGGGGTTTTGTACCTACATATAAAGCAAAATTAATTGATTCAGGTTTGCCTCCATTAAATCATGTTAAAATATTATAATTATCTTCTTATATACGATAAACTGGTAAGCTGTAAACCTCAAAACATATCCTCCACTTAACCACATCGCGCGCAGTTTATCCTCATTACCTCTTACCCTATTTATGCTAACCAAACCATATTATATATGTATATGTAGTTCAGGTCAATTTTAAGTGGATGTTTTCCCGACATTAATGTGTAATCCCATTGTTGGCTTCTCTGGAGCACATATTTATGCAATCAAACACCTATAGTCTGACTCAGGACACCCGCACGCATATGTTTCTGTTGGGGACACACGTCCTTCCTTAACCTTCTTATGCCACTGCCACTGCATGGGATTGGAATAATCAGCCATCATATTACACTGGCCATAATGGTGGAGATTACTTAATTAATATTCGCAAGTTTCCCTGGCCAGTGAAGTTGCTGAATTCGATTGCATTATTATTATTGCAATTTAATTTTCCCCTGCATACATATACTCGTATGTGAAAGGAGGGTGAGTGTGGGTGTTTATTTCATTGTTATCGCTGTATGGAAATTAAATTGTATACATTTAGGAGGTAAAGATATAAGTGCCAAGAAATATTCCTTTGTTTCAGCACACACGAATTTGAGTAATTACGAGTATTTTAAGGACATTCTAGGAAGAGGGTGTTGGATAAATGGATTCTGTCGCCATCAAACACGCGTCCTAACCACTAACTACTTCAATCACGGAACTCTACTGTAGGAGCCACTTAGTTGCTGCATGCAGGGTTTTATGATTTCAGTGATGACACTTCATCGATTTTTGCACGGTTTTATGACTTCATCACACACTTCATCGATTTTTGACTTCTTTAAACGCTACTTTAAATTTTAAAGTTCTTTGCAACTAATCTTAAGTGGATTGAATAGCATTTTTTTTATTTTATCTTCTTATACATATTCTGAACTGTTAAATAATTTCTATGCGTGACATTTAATTTCTTATACATTTCTGAGCTCTCTTATATAAAATTTAGTGTTTTCAAGTTTTGTCTTAAAAAAAAAAATATCCAAATAGAAATGATAACTCATATTGGCAGCTAGAAAACTAAGTTAAAATAGTAGATTAATTAAAGTGGCATCACTGGTCTCTGTTCGGTTTGGATTTCGTAGCATTTTAAAAGAATTCCTAAAATGGGAGGAATAGAAAAAAGAAAGAAAATAAATATGTACATACAAAAAAATCCATAAAGTGGCATCCCTGGTTAATTAAAGGTGAACTAAAAAATTTTTATTTTTATTTTTTATTTAAAAATAATCATGAAATCTGAAAAGAATTTCTCAAATAGAATGAGTATAAGAATGAAAGCAAAACATTCAATTAAAATGTTCAATAAAGTGGGACACCTTTTTTGATTTTAAATGAAATTAAATCGAAATCAGTTTTTTTAAGTTTTCCGATGAAATGAAATTGATTTTGCATTTTAAAAGAATGTCTAAATTCTAAAGTTCTCCCGGAATCATTTAACAAAGTTTTTGTATGTCTTGTCAGAAAGTGGCAGCACTAATTCCAATTAAGTGAAAGCCTGAAAAAGTCTTAAAAAAAAAAAACATCACCCGACTGATATTGCCCTTCAGATCCATCTCTTAAAATTTCCACTCCTCCAATATGTAGGCAAAGGAAAATCGCCTAGATGGCAATAACCGCAGGACACTCGAAAGCTATTTGCAGCGATGACAGACAGGACAGGCATCGATTTTAGCTTGACTCCTTGATGGGTTCCCTCATCGTTGTCCTCGTCAACATCATTTATGTTCTTTCGATGTTTTTGTTGCGTTTATTCTTTTTTTTTTTTTTTTGTTTCTGAAGTTACACATCTTTGTCGTCGTCGTCCTTCGTTATAGTTTTTTGTTCCCTTATTGTTTCCCATGGCAACTTATATTTCACTTTAATTGTGGCAACCGTGGAGTATGGGGTCAAGTATAGAGATCACAAGAAATTATCAACGCAATTTCCTTCATTTATCTGAATTACATGTCCTGTGTCTCGTACACGAAACGCCACCACCACCACAACTATACCAATGCCACTATTAAGGACACTGCTCTTCGGGTTTTTTGCTATAACGAAGGATGATTGAGCGCCATTATGACTGAGCAATGAACGAACGGACAGACTGAAATTGTGGGTGGGTGGCCAAAGGAGGGCTAGGTTTGTGTTTGGTTTTCAATGATATTCTGGTTAGGATCCTGGTCCTGGGTAAAGAGAGAGAGAGAAATGAAACAGAAGAAGCGTTTAACGATTGTCACGGGCATTCGATATGGTCCTTGGCTACCATTAGCACGATATTGTCTCCGTGCGGATTGCCATCTCTCCTTCCATCTTAAGTCTACCTCGATATTCTCTCTCTTCGGAATATCGTTTCGTTGTGCAGGTCCTTGAGCACACTCTGATTGTGTTTATTGTTCAAACAACGAATCAGTGATTTTCTTCTTCGGTTCTATATTCTTGAGATTTTATATTTTTTTTTTGTGTTGTTGTTGTTGTTGTTGTCTCTGTTCCTGTGTTTGATATTATATTCTTCCTGCTTGGTTTTTTTTTTTTTGTTGTCATCGTTCTTATGACTGTTATCTCTTGGCGCTTTAAATTCAAATGCAATCAGGAAAAATGAGTTATTGTTATTTTTCATGTTTTGTTGTGTGGTTTCTTGGTTTGATTTGGTCTTGAAGGTGTATGTGTAGTTCGTGTGTGTTTGTATGTGTTTTTGTATTGTAAAGTATTATCGCTTCCGTTCGGGTGAAGGATGCTTTAGGAAATTACCTTTGTTATGATAGACGTTCTGTCATCTGTTTGCAGATTGTGATAACATTCTTCTTCAAATTTTCTTTTTTTTAATACTTTTTTTTTGTGTAGGTAGGTACTTTTATTATTGTGTACTTCTGGGTAAAAGTACATCAAATAAAGAACATGTACTTAGTTTTATAGTTATTGGTAGTTTTTCTTTTTGTTAATTTGGTAGATTGATCTTGAAAATGAGGTTGCTCCAAGGGCAATAAAAATATTGTTTCACGCCGCTGTCTAATTTTATTTGCAATCGCAATTGAAAATAACAATTTTTACTCGACACCGGAGTAGAAATTTCGATTATTTCCCGTAAACTCTGCCAGCATATCAAAGAACAACGTTTGAGGAAAATCAGTCAACGAACATAAGGAAAATTTAAAGGAAGTTTTTAAAAGAAAGCAGGGGCACAAACTAAAGGTTAATTTAGCGAAATTACAAACCTGGATTTAGTGAACTCAATTTTTTGCGATACTCCGTTTCCGATAATGGAATTATTCATTTGCAAGAAAAAGCAATTACCGATCTTCGACCGCAATATTCTCGTCATTTAAAAAAAAATTAAAGCATTTTTGGCATTACGGATACAACAGCAAAATGCAAGAAATGTACAAGGATACCAACGTGTCCAAGTGAGTTAAGATCCATCAACTGAGATGGCTGGGTCATGTGGAACAAATAGACAACAATACTTTGGCCTGGAAAGTTTTCAACTCCACCTTCTAGGGACACGGACCAGTAGCGAAAGACCGCAACTCAAGTTGTGATCAAGAGTGGAATCAACCAACCAACTTGGCGTGCAAAACCTGAGGCAGGTACCTAGACTGTCTAGGAATATACTACTTGACTGAAGAATCTTGTCGAGAGAGTCTCAGTCTAGGCATCAAAAGGTTAAAAAGTTAAAAAAGTATAAAGTTCGGATCCCATATTTCTTAGCATAATTATTTTCCAAATAATTGTCAGCCCAAATGTTTTTTTTCTATCCCGGATAAGTACAAGATCCATCTTATATTGGTTTATTCTGTTCCTCGATGCCTATCGTAGGCAACTTAAAATGAGTTCACATGAGAATTCCAAATGAGAATTGATTCTTTCAACTTGAAGAAAACAAAAAACAGCACCTAACTGTTTCAACTATCTTTAGATTGTGTAATCGATACGCCTACAACCTCTCCATGCATGAACATAAATTCCACAATAAAACTTATTTTAAGACCTAGAAACAATGAAATCAATATAACTAGTAGGTATCTATAGGATGTTGCAATGTCTGAATAATTCCTCACTGTCATTCTACACTCTGTTCCTGTTCTGTTCTTCTTCTTCCTGACAAAAAAAAGATACTCCAACACATTCTACAATTTAACGGTCAACTTTAAAGTATGTTGTTGGCGGTTGGTATTTGTTTCTATAAATGAATAACCGTTGCAACAAAATGAAGAATTTCTCACGTTCGTTCCGCAATAATTCCACTGACTACAACACGAATTCGAATTGTTTCGAGATAATAAAAAAAAAAAAAAATAATAATAAAAGTCCAAAAGGCTGCGGGGTAATAAAATATTCAAGAGGGAGCAATCGCAATGTCATCCTCTTTCTCTCTCCCATCGCATCGTATAGGATCATCATGTTAGGTCAGACGTGGGAAATTTTCCTTTTTGTCTGATGTATCTTTATTTACGCGAGCATAATAATGTTGAGGGTAGCTGCAGAAACAAAAATGCAAAATGTTCCAATCGGACATTTTTTTAACAATCCATTCCGTCTGTCTGTCCGCCTACTTAATTTGCATTCCCTGCAAAAATAATAAGTTCCAGATTATACGGATGAAAATATATAAAAAGTAGGTATTTTTTTGGTTTGTATTATGAAGTATAAGGTACAAGTATATGGATTCTTTGTATAAAGTAGAGGTACCAAGATGTAAAACACTTCGGGGCCGAATAACTATGCGGTTGACTCTTGTTCGCCGGGAAGATTTATCATAATATTTTTTTACTTGTAATAAAAGGAGGTAATTTTAGGCCTTGTAATAGAATCGTCAAAAGATTAAGTGTTTTTAGTTATTAAAACAGGGTTACGAGCATTAAAATATGTTGCTGCAACATGTTCCGATAACTTTGCAGAATTTAAGCTAGCAGGAACAGTTAAGTAAATTATTGAACCTTTTAAGATCAAACACTTAAAGCAACAAATATTATGTTTAAAATTTAAGTGTGGCACAAAAGAAGGTAATTTAGGTGTTGTGTTGAAATCGTTAAAACATTAAGTGTTTTTTTTTAGTTTTTAAAGCTGAGAACTCACATAAAAACATGTTTCTGCAACATTTTACCGGTAAAGAGCTTGAGAAATGCTGCTTACCCTTCATATTTTACTTCTTAGAACAGAAAAATATATGCTGAGACTTTTTTTGTATACATACAAACATGTTTCTGCAACATTTCTACTGCTGAATGCTTGACGAAATGTTACCAGCAACTACTTTTGCCACCAAGAACGGATTACAATTTGGTGGAATTTTTCTACCATTTTCCTAAACATCGAGAACGGAGCAACATGTTGCGTATCTTCATATCACAACTTTTAGCTAGCCAGGAACTGTTGAGGTGTTTTTCTTCAATCTTTCGGAATCACCCACTTAAAGCAACACGTATCATGTATAAAATTTTAGTCTGACACAATTTTTTCCCCTGATTTTGGAAACAAAAACATGCGACTTTGCCATCAACATAATTTCTACACACATATACATCTGACTTATATAATATCATATGTAAAATCACCTTCACCATTAAGGTATTACGTGATATCATTAAAATCATATCAAGGATAATTTGAATATATATTTTTTTATTGCTTTTTTTTCCAGTGTTTCCTTTTCAATGTTATTGGGCGGACGTCGTCGTCGTCGTAGTCGTCGTCATCAGAGGTGGGTGAGGCGTACGCATTGCTGATAAATGGCCATACAATCAAGGTAATTCTTCCACCTTGATGGAGATGGTTTGTATATATTTGTAGTGGCAAATGGTGGTAGTAGGTAATATAGAGAAAAAGAAAATTAATGGTGGACAATGCGCCTCAGAGCATTCACATCACAACAGCTAAGAGGCTTTTTCCGCTGAGGACGAATTTGTTAAATGAGGCGCATATAAAGTTATTTACGAATATAAAGGAGAGTTGGTGACATAAAAATGTATTACAAGGAAAAGGCACAAAATGAACATTTAAAGTACTTTTCGAATTACTGCGGATATTATGTAGAAATCATTAAAACACAAAAATAAACAACAACAACAAAAATGGTATAAATGGTAAATTTGTGCTGGATGTGGACATTTTCTTGAATTATTGTCAAAGAATTTTTTTGTTTGTATTTCAAAAAGGAAAATTTTTAATGTGAGGTGAAGTAAAGGTAAAATTGACCTATAAAATTGAGGGTTCTTCTATTTTTTATGTTAAAAAATGTATTTAAATTGGACATTTTTAATTACTGTGATTGGATTGTATAAACGCAGTTTACGTAGGTGGCTCACTGCGCTTTAAGAGTTTCAATCTTTGAAGGGTATTAGTTCTACGTCTATAATTGAAATCTTTCTTTTTTTAAGTTTAAAGATAACGCTTACAAACAATCTTAGATGAATCTTTTCCTCAACTATCAATCTTCTCCACCCAGCTTGGTTCTTTAGCTAGCTCTCTCCAGACCCACCGATGAATATCCGGGTTCACCCGTTGATTTGCCAGATTCCCCAGTCAGTTTGCTGGTAGGTTTCGGAGATCGCCCATTGATTTTTCAGGTTCGCTTATTGATCGGGCGGTTCGTCTGTTGATTTGCCGAATTCGCCCGTTGATTTCAAAGATCATGAAACCATAGAGTTTCCAGTATTAAACTACTTGACGTAGTTAAGAGCAAAAAGGCGGAAATGGGAGTGGAAGCGAAATTAGAAGAGGCTTAGCAGCTGACGATAATCAAATGACAACAGCGTTGGAGCTCGGAAAGCAGAGGACGATGGACGGCGAGGCTGATCAGGAACTGGAACAGAACTGGAGAGAAATATTGGCACCATCACTCCAGAGAACATCGTCGGAGTAATACTGGCCAGCGAAATAAAATGGAACAAATCGGCACCTATGCCAACCTCCTTCTAAGAAGGAAGAAAAGAGAGGACGAGCAGTTCTGAGAAACAGCATTGTCCCAAAATGGACACAACAACAAGAGCCCCATTGAAGTAATACGAAAGTGGTTCCGAGGGGTGATTGTCAAGACACTTTTGGAGGTGAAGCGGGTATGCCACTATAAAATTGAAATCCCTCCTTCGTAACGCATTCCTCCAAAAGTAAATAAAAAAAAAAAAAAATTCTGGTTTACTTCATATATTTTTGTTGGTACAGAAATATTTTATGTATATTTCCGAATTGGTGGTAACAGTCAACTTTTCATCTCCAATACTGTAATTATCAATTGAAAATGTGTAAGGTGTGCTAAGATTCTCATGTTTGGCAATAATTTCAATTAACATGGCCGACAACTTCAATCTTGTACCTACCACAAAATCAATATCTCTCTAGATATCACTATTGCACTTCAAATCCTTAGAAATATGTTGGTTTCAAGGACTCTGAAAACACATCGACAATCAGCAGTTGGTTACCGTACGTTGTCGTCGCCATCATCAGCATCATCATCATCATCATCATCTTCATCGTCTATGATGCAAAACGAAACCAATGACATCAACGACTATGCGACTACGACGACGATGACGATGACGACAGCAAGCGATAAGTATGCTTTCAATGAGCCTTCAAATTATTGTCATTCCTCTCAATTTGGCACCATGTACCTTTGCGGATGCGACTAATGCATCTTGAATGAGAACAAGGAAGCAGCATTGGTTTACCTTGTGCGGTTCTGGTTACTGAAACACTGAAGGACTATCATTGCACAGACACATCCAAACACACACACACACACAAATTCACACACAGAGTTTAATGCATTAAGTAGATACCTGAGCAAAGAACTGAGTCAGCAAAAAGGGTTTTACTGTAGGTTCGCATACTACATAGCATAGCATACGTATAAGTAAAAGGACCCTCTTCTAAACACACCGTTTAGTGTAATTGGTGTGCATGGTATAAAAGAAGTTCCGCTAACGCTCCCTCTAACTAACTCTAGCTCCCCCTCCCTGCAACAATTATTACCATCACAGCATCATTATCACATCTCCCAGTGCCATATAGTCGAGTCGTTGGAATCTTTTGCAAGCTATTATTGCAATAGGATGAGTTGTAGTAGCGCGTACAAAACACGTCTCTTCTCAAAGCGCATTTTAGTTCACAGTTTCCCGAATTCATTTCGAAGACGGAAAGGTGAAACCAATTTGGTTTTTGCCATTTATGCAGCCTAGCGTTTGCTCTGTGGAATCATCAGCGCTATAGTTGGCGGCGGCGGCGGTAGCTTCAGTTGGAAAATAAATTGAAGGATGCTTTTAAGATACCAACGGAAAGTGTATACGGAGGGGTGGATGTAGTTGTGTGAGTGCAGTGGTGGTGTTGCACGGGATTCAATATGTTGAATGAACATTTTCATGGAAATTGTGGGTGGCGAAGCACAGCATTTGAAATGATAATTGCAGTCAAACATTAATCTCAATTAAGTGTACCTACTCCTACATCTCTCTCTCTCTCTCTTTTTTTTTCTCTTTTGCTCTTCGTAGAAGGCGGCAAATTATTTAAATTTTCCCATAAAATCCACGCTGGTTGTAGGGGTGGGTGATGATGGATAGTGAAAATTCATTTTTTTGTGATTATTCAGATTACGAGTTATTTATGGGGTTTGCCAGAATTTAATGCAAAATGAATGTTAATGTCTTTGAAAATGTTTTACTCGTGAGAGATATGTACAAGTTTATTTAAAATTTAATTGAGAAAGGTTAAGGGGGATTAGTTTAAAGAAGAAAAAAAAAACGTAATGGACTTACTTTATCAACAAATAAGACATTCTTAGGATCATTTTATTCGTCAAAATTATGGACAAAATGAAGTTTTGAAGAAAATTCAAATTGAAACAACATGTAAGGTGATTTTTTAAACAGATTGAAGTCAAAATCTTACGGCGATCAGAAAAATTGGAAGAATTCATAAAAAAATCTTAAATCTTAAGAAATCTATTGGCAACCATCACCTAATACTACCTACCAATGTGACTCATCCACGCAGTATACAGAGCTGAGGTCACACGTCCACAAAAATAAATGAAAAATGTTTTCGGATATTATTTTTCTACATTGTTATAATTCACACTACGTTTGTTCCAAAAAAAAAAATGTTGTTTCGTTTAGTTTTGTTAACATCGTTCCCAACCTGAAAAATTTGTATTGCAGTTTTTTATCAAGAGATAGGGACTATGGGGCAGTGGAACCTCACATATTCCCGGACTATCACAAAATGAACATCAAACGATTCCAAAAGAAAATTGAAAACACCACCGTGATGCCAACAAAAACTTAACCAACAATAAAGTTGAGGAAGCCAAAGTAACCATGGAACTCGAAATAACAAACGCCTTAGTTTTTCTAATGCTATACACTTCTTGCTTTGAAGGATCCAATTATCTTTAGCCTAATAGAAGTGATCATGTTACAAATTTCTCAAAATCGTTTTTTCTATGAGTTTCATCACTTTTTGTAGTAAAATCATTTAACTTTGGGAAAGTCGCTATAATTCCACTATAACCTTTTTGAAAGGAATAGGTATTTGCTTTTTGGACCACTCAATGGGATACTGGTGATCTAAACTTTTATTGGTATGACTTCCCCAGTCAAGAAGCAAAGCTGTATGCACCCCTAAGTAGACAATGAGAAGTGACACCAACTCAGGATAAAGGAGAAGCGCTTACCGAATATTAGTTTTCCGTACAAGTAGTGTACAAGGAAAGTATAGCCTCTGTCACCAAAAAAATTTGATCGTGAAACTTAAAGAAAAGACATTTTTGAGACATTTTTCTGTACGTGCGTCGTTGTTGTCTTCTTCCTTGGAGTTGGAAATTTGGATATACGAATGAAGATAATAATTGGAATCTGAAAACCCCAAAAGTTGGGGATTATCTAAACATCGGTTCGATTTGAATTTCAGCCATTTCCGATAAAACCATCTTTTACTATTTAAATAAAAACCCCCAAAAAAGTCACTTTTGTATGGTGAGTACAACAAATTTGGATTTTTTAAATGTACAAATAAAGAATGGTACGGATTTTTAAAAAAATGGGGTATTCAAAAGACCGGAATATTGAATTTTCAAAAGTTTTAGTAAGGGCATTGCAAAAAGCCACGGTACGAAAAAGTTGAGGATTACCAATATATAATACTTATTTTTGTTTAATAAGACTGAGCATAAAGTAAGTAAGTAAAGGGCATAACAGTAAATAGGCCAAATCTGAACTTACTTGCTACAGAAGATCATTGGCAGGTGAACCACCCGTTAAGCAGCAAACTGCCGTAGCATTTTCCTTCGACTGTCCTTAGACTGTATGTCATACGGTTATACCGGCAATTAAATAGTTTTCTCTAATAGCCAAGACTACTAGATTAAATGACCTCTTGCCACCGGCTGATGAAGTCAATCAATTTGTATGTCGGTTAGAAAACTAACTTGATCCACTTAGGTGCCTACATACTTAAACTTGCAACGAAGCTTTTCGGCCGTGATTAAAAAAAGAACTATAATGCTTATGAAAATTCAGAAAATTAAGCTGATAGTGATTAGGTACCATTAGCCTCAAAAACTGATAGCTAGAATAGAATGACTTACAGATAAAAAATCATTTTTTGTTGACGGTGAAATCCGAAATAACTGCATAAATTTGCACAAAATAAAACACCCACACATCCTTAGAAATATATGCACATTTAAAGCTCATCAAATCAAATAAAACAAAAACAAAAATCTTTTCAAAACTAATACTTCAAAATTCGGATAAAAGCCAAACGCATGCCATGTTCCATCATCCAGCCCTCACATATACCTAACCTATACCCTACATACAGAGATCCTTTCAACACAGCTTGAGTTTCAGTAATAAACTTCCACCAACCATCACAGCCTTCCGTCTAGCCACACACTTCAGCTTTCACAGGAGATTAATTATACAGAAACCAAATTCAAGCAGTTAATTAATTTGATATTTGCTCGAATTCTATTGCTGCTGCTGCTCCTCTACAGTGCATATATATGTATGAATCTTCCTCTGATGTTCCCTCAAGTTCCGCACACACATACATACATATTTCATTAAATTTCACAAAACACCCAAAGTAGAACATAGAAGCTGAGTAAGTATAGCGAGTCTCTTCCTGACGCTTATCATTGCAACGCTTTCCAAACATCAAACCACAGCCATCATAGCTCAAGACATCTATAATGGGCGAGAGGTTAGAGCAACCGCTTTTGCCGACGGTACACCTACACCACTTTCTACCACCACCACCACCACCACCACCACTATTCCTGCCGCTAGATGAATCTACTCGAAATCCTTATGATGGCGGCAGCAGCGGCAGCACAGCAGCATAAAGAGAATACCAAGAAGCACTTGTGTCTGTGCCTTAAAAAGCCACAACACTGAGCGTTAGGAATGTACATTGTACTAAGGGAAAGCACTAGAGAAGTAAAGACTATATGACTGTGTTAGAGTGGAGTATTATATCATTACTGACAAGCTACGAGGATGACGATGCGATGCTTCCCAGTTCGACTTGAAAATCTTTGGAATTTCAATTTATCCTTTTCAGCGAAGACGAATGAATAAACGATAAAATAATAATATAAAGCAAAAAAAAAGTTAAAGGAAAGTGAAAAAAAAAACAAAAACAAAAACAAAATCCGTTGGGGGCGGATGAGTTTTTGAACGGAATGCACTTGAGTCAATATTGCACTTTACTCTCTCAAATAACTTTGTCAAAACAACGAAACATCTTCATAATTTCCCTCGAATTGAAATAGCTGAAGGTTGTTGTATGAACTGTTGGCTTTTTAACCTCTCTGGGGGTAAGGAAAAGGATATTAAGGGCCAGCAAATTTAAGCCATGGCTCTCTCTCTCTCTCTCTCTCTCTCTCTCTCTCTCTCTCTCTTTCATTCTTTCATTATTAGAATGCAAAGGCTAAAGGTATTTATTAAAAGATTTCCAAACAATATGGCTTGTTTATTTTTGGTGAAAATTCAAATGAGAGGTGATTTTGAAAAGTTTTGAAAATAATTTTAAGAATTTTACGACTCGACAAGGATGAAAACTAAAAATTCCATAAAACATCGACTGCGCGTTAAGCAAAAAGTTGATCATATCCTTGAATTAGTTTGATGCCACACTTTGTGTTGGAATTTTGCCTAATAGTAGTTGTAGATATTTGATGATGGATTTTGAGAGTTCATTTCACCTCCTATACTAGGTATACCTACTTGTTGCCATAGTTTTGCTTTTGTTAAGTTCAAAAGATAAATTGAAGTTCAAAGTTTTTGGTGTTTTTCTTAGAAAGAACTTTGATCAAAGTTTTTAATTGATTATGAAGCCTACGGGAAATTGCTTTGGAATAATTTTTTTTTTTTTTTTTAATTTTTATTTTACTTCTAACAGCTCGTGTTTTACATACGATATAACTTCAAGGTACATTGTTGTACAAATGGATATAGCAAGACTGTTGTAATTGGTTAGTAATCAGAATTTTCTTAAGTGCTCCTCCTTAATAATACACTGAGGGAAAAAATGATGCAGAATTAATAAAAAATACCTTAAATCAAAGTAAAACGTTAACTACATTTGATTGGCCTCTTGAAATTGGAGCTATGACAATTAATAATTATTTCCCCAGCTAGAAGTATAATAATAAATTCCCCAGGCAGAAAGTGTGTTCGATTCTTAAAACGGATATGGCTTTGGACGCTGAAATTGCAAGAGATCTTCAAGTCCAATAGAGTTTTCAGAAAACTCTTAAGAGGTTTGCAAGTATTAAGCAGCAGTGGCAACATTGCTCTAGGTATCACAAGTCGACAAGCCCATGAAGCTTAGTAGAAAACGAACAAAGACAGCAAAGCTGCCAAGGGGCGGAAGAAAACTGAGAAGCACAGCACCAGTGAAGCATCACACTTCACTTGCCACTTTAAAATCCAGTAAACAACAGTTGATTACTACATAATATTAATTATATTTTAAATTTTGATTTTTTTTTGTCTTTATAATTCACATTTGGTTTGTGCAAAAAATGTTATGAAGTACATAAAATATTTTCACCGATGCCCCATGAGTTAAGGGCACTAGTCACACTAGCTCCCTCTGAGCTCTCCCGCTGAGTTAATTTGTCTTAAATGAGTTAGCCCAAACATGAACGTTATTTATTGAATGTAAGCTAAGTACACGCAATAAAAAAAAATTTCTGTATGCTTTCGCTGGCGGAAGAATCATGAACACTTTCAAAGCATGCTTCAATTCAAATGAAGACTAGAATAAGCAGGAACAAGGTCAATTATCTTCGTCATTTTAATTGAAGACTTAAGGTGGTGGCTGCTTGTTTTTGCTGGTGAAAGAAGTGGGAACAAGTTCAATACCATACGTCAATTTGAATGAAGAAGAAGATAGTGGCTATTTGCTTTCGCTGACGGAAGAAACAGAAAGACACCCAATATAAATGTCAATGTTTGATTGAAGACGTAGGACTGTGTTTACTTCAATTTGTGGAAGAAGCACGTGCACGCTGAATACATACGTCTCTAGTTTTTGACTCTGGCACACCGGATCAAGGGAACTATGGATATTAGGATGGATATTAAGATGTTTGAACGAAATCTTTATTGCTTAGGTTAATAATCACCTTGGGGCACTAATATTTAGAGTCGGAAACAACTGTTTTGCTTATCAATGAACATTGAGGTTGCTCCTTACCTCGGATGGCAAAAACCAAGAAAATAATTTTGCAATTATGACTTCTAAATCCAAAGTGATTTTATTCTAAGATTGTAGGAATTTGTAATTGACTTTGTAATTTCGGAATGCAAAGCCTTACTGCAATTATTTTATGTAACTGTATAAAATGGTTCTAAGTTTCTTGAGTTTTTGTATTTCACATTTTTATAAGAAGTAACAAAATTCTAACAACAACACAATTTCTCCAACAATTTCCAAATTCCTTAAACTACTTTTTATATTATATTGACACTTTTCTGTCTCTCCATACCCCACGTGTCGGAGATGCATCAGCATTAAAAACATACCTACCAAGTAAGGAGATTCTAGGTTTTTGCAAATCACACAAAGCTGTAATTCCTGTCGTGGTTGTGTAATCGTTGTACATAACTTTGATAAATATGAACAAACACGCAGAAGTTGAATCGAAGTTTTTATAATACATACTTTTTTTGTATAACACTGATGGCTTCTATACATGCTGCAGTGTAGCTTCTGCATCATTCTTGCGACTCATGATTAAGGTGTTTCCACCTCCTGAATGTTTTCTTCGACTTTTTTGTGCTCCTTTGCGTGATGTAGACTATATTAGAAACTCTTAGCAATTTTTCATTATAGTATAAGCGAAGTCTTCGTTGAACACCTCGAGCAATCAAACATAACAACAACAACATCAACAAAAAAACAAAGAACTTACACACCGAACGGTTGCAAGCGCAAGGAACAAACAACATCTTGACAGGCACAACCTAACCATATCATGTTGGAATAAATATCTTGAAGTTTTTCACCGAGCAACAGCAGCAGCAGCTGATGGTATTTCCTGCACTATTCGCTGGACTTTGAACTACCGCTCCTATACAGTAGTTACTATTATACATTGCATCAGTTGTTGGCGTTTTGCTTCCAGTTATGCGGGACTTTTTCGTCATAAATGAAAATTAATTTTCCCATTATGGTATATAATGCCAAGTCAACATTGGATCTTGTGATATCCCTTCTGGCTTCTTTTACCTGGGCTTCTTCGTTTACCATCAAACAAATGACCACTATTATCACAAAACAACAACAATTTGCAATCATCATTATGGTCTATGTCGTCTTCTTCATCATCGTGACTTCATTATATTCTATGGCGGGACAAAATAAACAGGAGTGTGAATGAACTCCGGGTTATGATGACGATGACGATGATGATAGTGTTGTTGTGCTTAGATTCCATCATCAAGGAAATTTTCTTCAAGGCATGTTCTGGTCCATCGTATCGTAGTCGGTCGGTTGCTGGTCGTCCAACAGTCTTTGTTTTGGAATTATGTAAGATAACTGTAAGTCAGGAAGATTAAAACTTTTTACTTTTGCATGAACAAAATTAGTCCTTCGGTTAACCCAGTTGTTTTTGTTTTTTGTTTGCTTTTGCATTTTTGCATATTTTTCCTCTTGTCTAGATCTCATTATTTGTGTGTTAAGGATCTTATGAAGAAGTAAGAAATTGTTATAGTTGATGTCATTTTTATCATCGGAAGACATGGATAATTTTAGAGATTTTCAAAATTTCGTTCAAATTTTTTGGGGTGCTACACTTGTGGTCAAAACAACAACAAATGTTCAAAAAAATTGATTTTTCAAAGAAATTAAACTGAAGTTTAATGTTGCGGAATGATAACTTGGTTGGTAAACAATAAAGAATTCAGAAAATGCATTTATTTAGGCACACTCAGAAAAAAACAACAAAGAAAACCACTTTGATTTAACTGTTGAAGATTTAGCTTCGAAGTCACTCATCTAAATAAAATACACGACACGCGTAATTGTTCTAAGGATCAAAAATGCTATGGCTGCTAAAGCTTCTCATATAGTTTTTAAAGTAGGTAAATAATTTTATAAGAAATTTTCAAAATATATAAGATTAAACATTAAAATTGTTTTGAGCTCCAAACTAAGCATGCTATTTGTTTTTGTCTAAAAAAAATACAGTTTTGAAAAAAAAAATCGTTAAAGCAGTTTTAAGTAAAATTATTTTGTATGTATATAAAAATTCTTAAAACGTGTTTAAGAAAAAAAAGTTGGTATGCCATTTTCAAGAAAATATTAATGCTTATCTAAAACCAAAATTTCAAAAAAATACAGTGACCCGTTTTAGAAAAATTAATTTTTCAAACAAAAAAATTGAAAAAATTTGAGAAATTTTGAGATCAAAAAGTTTTAAAGTTGTTAAAAAGCTTCTGTATAAAAAAAACATAAAAATTAATTCAGTTGTTTGAGAGAAGACAGATACAAAATATGGATAAATAACTTTTTATATATAAACATTCTCAAACCATGTTTAAAACAAAAGTTGGTATGACATTTTCAAGGAAATATAAATGCACATCATTTTGAAATTTAGGTTTTAAATTTCAAAAAAATACAGTGACCCGTTTTCAAAAAATTGAGTTTTTAAAATAAAAATTAAAATTTTTTTTAAAAATATAAAAACAATATTTTTTGGAAAATTTTGATACCAAATAATTAAATTTTTTTAAAGAAACTTCCATATAAAAAAAATTCATCAAAATTAGTTCAGTTGTTTAAAAATAAGTCAAAAATGAAAAAAAATGTTCTATTGGAGGTACCGTTATTAGAATTTTTACAGACATTTCTTTCATTTCAAAATTATGACCTCACTAATAAATGTAGTCACTCAAATATTAGTCAAAACCGTTAGAGCCGTTTTTGAAAAAAAAAAAATATTTCATTAATGGTTTTATGAAAGGTAGGTACCTTCAGTTTTGGTCCTAATAAAAAAATCCAATTTTCCCTCTAAGGAATCACCAAAGATCCTTAAGATAATCGGTTTAGCGGTTTAGACAGACAGACAGATTGCGAGACCAACTTTTTTCGCTTTCTCTATCATCACAATGATATGTTTGATTGCTATCTCGAGTTTGATTTTTTTACGAATCCTTAATTTGCCCTATAGTACCTATATCGCAAGTATAAATCATTTACCTTACCGTACTCAAAAAATCGTTTTTTGAAGAAAAAAAAATTGAAAATCAAAAAAATATTTTTTTGAAAATTTTTATGTGAACCTTTTGTGTCAAAATTGTCATCGAAATCCGTTGAGTCATTTGCGAGAAAACCAGAAAAATGAGTCTTTAGGAATTTTTTTTTTATATTTCAGAACCACGACCAATGGTTGCAGTACACACAAAAAATCTAATCAAAATCGTTTAAGTCGTTTTTCCATTTTCGGCATATGGTAGGTACAGTTAATTTTGGCCCAAGAAAAAATTAAAATTTTCCCTCTAGGGGGGGCACTCAAAACCCTTAGCTACCAGTTTTGATGAAAATCGATTCAGCAGCTTAGGCTGCAGCTTGGGATATGAGGAATTCGGACCTCTAAGTTTGGTTTGTGAAATCCGGATGAACATATGTCCAATATCAATTTTTTAGCTAAAGGCTTATATACTTTAGACTCCATCCTTATTGGTGAGGTAAAGTTGTCTTTTATTAACAACGGTTTCCAAATATCAACCCAAACACAGACATTCTAACATATCCACACTCTCATTACAGAATCCTCAAAACTGCTCTGCTACGTTGGTTTAACAATTTTAATTAAAGTTTTTCATATAAAAGGGTCTGATGAATTTTCCACACCCAAGTCACATGTAAATAAAATAAACAACAATAAGTTAACCCATTTATGCCTCCAGAGTCCAGAGTAGCTGTAAATATTTAAATTACTGTTTTAAAATTTATATATTTATAACATTCATGTTGAAATATGTACAACCATTGCCATAAATTCCATAAAAACAGAGTCTTTTCGTTTAGATATTCCAAAACGAAAAATTAACGCCGCCGTCCGGTTTAAATTTCACCTTTCCTTCAGTTTCACCTTAATGACATTGAAAACCCAATTTAACCACATTTGCTTTGTTCTTTGACATATTGTATTTTATTTAAAGACCCAGCAGTTTGAGTCGAAAACCTACCATAGGACTGAGTTCCCTTTTTTTATTTTTGACTGACTATTTGCATACGAAAATTGTATATGTGCGAGCCTTTGGACGTATTCAAACTTAATGTTGAATATTCCAACAATTGCACGCTCTAGCACCCGTTTGCCTGCACAAAAATACAATTCTTTAATCCAAAAACTACATATAAAGAGGCTCCCTATACTATATACCTTCTATACACTATTACGTTATATTAAGCCTTCGGGCTTTGGGGTTTGAATGAAGAAGAAGCCAAAGAGCTAACAACAGAGGGAATGGGGGTGCTTGGCTGCTGCTGCTGCCAGAACTTTACTATTGTGCCAGAAGCACAAGCCGTTGTGACTCTTTGACCTTTGGTCTACTTTCTAGTATAGTATCAGTTGAAGAGACACAAGCCGTTGAGAGCTGGGTCGGAAGGGGGTATAAGGTTGGAGTGAAAAATGGAAAAAGGAGTAAATAAAGCATACGGCCGGGTGCTGCAAAAGAAGAGAAAGAAAAATCTTCCTTTTACAATTCACACAGTTGTCAGGTCACATCGTTTTTGTGTGGACACAGCATACAGCACCAAATTCCCCGCGTGCCGCCACCGTCGTCTTCGTCGCTGCCAGCTGAAGATCCTTGGACCGCTTCGCTTCGTTCCGTTCCGGTCCTTTTATGCACCCCTCGCTGCCGCGCCGCGCCGGCCGGAACCAAGTCTTTTATGTGGCATCCCATCACATTGAAGATATCTATGCTCATTCGTAATTTGGATGTTGAGGTTGGTTGGCATTATTGAAGCCAGCTTCATGCCTCTGCATACCATTTACCACTTAAAAACATTTCAAAAATTTAAGGGGTTTTTGAGGTTTGCCCTGTGTTCCGTGTTTTCCACATTTCTACCTTCTGTGTTGTTGTTTTTTTTTTTTCTGTATTCGTTCCTTTCTTGCATTCAGCTCAGTGATTCTATCTTTTGAATATATACACCCCGTCGTCATCATCGTCGTAGTCGTCCGGAGGACGAATCTCATCATGATGGCAATGTAAACGTGGCAAGAGTCATCTCAAAAAATCCCGAGGGCAAGTGGATGTATCATGATGTTTTCTTTTTCCATTCTGTGCTTCCTTTTCCGTTGGTTTTTCTTCGTTCTTTTTTTTTTCTTTTTTTTTTTTGCACCACTGAGTCCACATGCCCATTCGTTTCCCTAATGAGAAAGATGGGTTTTCCACAAACATAGTGAGGAGGGCAGGAGACAGGACAACGGAAGTGGAAAAGATGGCGAGGCCCCTTATTCCCCCACCACCACCACCAGCAGCACCACCGTACTGCTTCAACAGAAAAACGACGAGAAAAACTCTTCTCGTCTATGAACACATTCACAGAGTGAAAAGACGACTGGTGAAAATTAATACTTGGAAATTTTAATTGCTTTGCAGTCGACTTGTAAGGGGCTTAGAGACTACGTAAAAAAAATTATCTGTTTCTGTTTTGTAGTGTGGAACAGGGGCAGATAGGCTTTTCTTTAGGGAAAAACACACACAAAAAATTCAACAGAAGCTGCAGAGAAGAACAAAATAAAAGAAAACACCACAAGGGCCATGGATATGAGTGCGGGTTTTCAATTTTTGAAAAGCTTAAACGTTATGCACTCCATCCAAAAAACATATTCAAGGCTAACATGAGTTGTATTTTGTTTGTTTTCTTTTTCTTCCAAAAAAAAAAAAAAAAAACCTTCCCTTTTTCAGTTTTGTTTGACGGAATGCCAACGTTTAGATTTGCTCAGTTAATATACCACCACATTTACAGTCAGCTATATGTATGTGCCAACTTTGACGTAAGCTTGATCTGTGGCAGATATTCAAACGTTTAAGTAATTTCTTCAGCAACAGAGCAAAAAAGAGGGATCTCGAAAAAGAGCCTGGTAATGACTGACAAATTAACTTTTCATTTATAGGATATAGGACTTTGCATATGCATCGTTGGTTGGTATTCCTATTATCTGAAACCTGGAGTTGGGATATGGGCTTTTCTCTGACTATACGTACCCTTATCTTGCCTACCTACCACAATGTTCATTTATCAGATTTGCTGATGCTGTTGATTTTCTAGATGAATAAATTAATTTGTGTGGCAAGTAAGCACATCGGATTCAGTAAAACAAGGACTTGTTGTTATTGCATTGATAGGTTCTTCTCAATGTGCTACAAAAAATAAAATAAAATAATAATTTCAACCATAAGCCTGAAAGACCTAAGGTCGTTTAAATGTAACTTGGAGGGCACTAGTTAAAAGGAATAGAATGATAGGTAAGAACATGGGAAAAACTTCGAAAACAATATTGTGAGCTGAGGTACCAAGTAAGTATTTATGTTCTGTTAAACTTTATTAAGCGAGAACGGATTTCAAATTAAGGTTTCTGAATGAGCTTAGCAAGGAGAAAGAAGACGTAGGAGAAGGGAAAGTTAAGAAGAGCTTGTTTTCAAACAGCTTGGCTTAGATTAAGGTCGAAGAAACCGTACACCTTGGCACGTAGGAGTAGAGGAGGCCCTATGCACCTTAAGGGGATCACAACGGACTCAACAAAGTCTGAAGACCTAAACAAGCAAGAAGCAGAAGAAGAAGCAGCAAGAAGAAATTTAAGTTGTTTGATTTCCGCAGAATTCGGTGCAAGGATTCATGAGATATGCTATCTGTATGGTGGAAGGTTACATGAAAGAAAAGTACAGAATCTCAAATGGTGAGGATTCAAATTAAGAGATAATTTTTGTATCAATTGAAGACAGTCTATGAACCCATAAAATGAATTGGTGAACAAACAGAATGTTAGCAATATAAAGGCATGAGTATAAGAAGGGATTGTATGTTTCTGGTTCTGCTTTCTGGTTCTGGCTTTTTTGGTAAAACAGATGTGGTAATAGAGAGACTAAATCAAAACGAATAGAGTTACAGTTAGAGGGTGTGATCGATCAATATAGTTTCAATCAGACTAGTTCGTTCATTTTAATTTAATTTAGTTCAAAATAATTCATGTAGTAGAAAAATTTAAAAGAAAATCCAAGCAAAAAATTCAAAAATTGCGGAATGAAAACAAATTTTGTGGTCTTATGTTTAAAGAGCTCTTTGCTAAGAAGAACCCTAAGCATTTAATATTAACTAAATAGCTCATGTGAAAGTTTACGCAGAGAAAAAAGTAGAACCAAAACGTTTACGTTCAGAATTAATATTTAAATCTGGGATCAAAATATGGTCATAAAATAATTTATTGAAATACAATTTTAATGAAATACAAAAGGTAAAGTAGTTCCTGGTAGCGGTCAAGTTTCATAATTGCTTCAAATGCTAATGCAAGTATACCGCAAATAAAGCTGATTCCCCGGGATCAGAGTATTGTAAATTCTATAATAGGTATGACTATATTTTCCACAAAAAAAAGATTTTTTTTTTAAATACAAACATATTTTTAGCTTTTAACTGGAACCACAACAAAAATTAACCTTCTCAAGCTTCCTTTAAAATTTATAAGTTTTCATTAGTTTTGACAAAAGACTTCTTTTACAATTTATTGAAGAAAAATACTATAATTTGCAGAAAAACTTACTTTTTTATCAGTTTTAGTTCGTTACGGTTAACAAGAAAATTACTCGTCTATCGTCTTACCTGGAAGAAGAATACAAAAATGTAAACATTAGACTTTAGAATAAGATAGAATCACTTTTTAATGATAGGTAAACTAATAATATTTGGTATAAAGGTTTTAGTTTCCACAATAAACAAGAATAAGAAAAAGGTCATACAATTTTTTTCGTAAAATAGTGTTTTTAGACATTGGGAGGAAGTTCGATTGCAAATAATGGCTGCACTATTTAAGATTTGTTGTGTAGTTTTGGGCTTAATAGATCGATTTGCTTATAATGATATTAAAAGACTAATTCATTAATTTTCCCTACACTTGTTCGAACTTGTGCTGTACTTTTTTCTAGGTCAGACATTTTATTCCTTAATTTTCTAGCAAAATAAGTTGCTTGAACAGTTGAAAAAAAAATAATTATAAGTTTAAAAATTATTTATTTTCATATCATGTAGGTAGGTACTATTCACTAAAGTTACTTTTTAACCGACTATAAAAAAGGACGAGGTAATCAATTGGACTTAACATATTTTTTATTTCAAATAATAAGAAAATCATCAAAATCTCAAATACTTGTGTACTAAATTTAGTGATACTATATAAAAATCTAATGAAACCAAGAAAATGTGGTACTTTCAACTCATACAGATATTGCAACATCTAA
The DNA here is from genome assembly GCA_948107695.1 of Meliscaeva auricollis. Classification (NCBI taxonomy): domain Eukaryota; kingdom Metazoa; phylum Arthropoda; class Insecta; order Diptera; family Syrphidae; genus Meliscaeva; species Meliscaeva auricollis. The sequence continues at coordinate 11,203,774 of OX403618.1, forward strand.
TTAGAACCAGCTAATAATGTTAAAAAAGCTTAAGTCCATTATAAACTTTAAGTCAAATCTTGGTATGATCCCAATTCTCTTACACACACACGCACACACATGCAACACATTCACAACATCATTTTTGCCAGGAAAAAGGACCACCATCAACAATATTATGCTAGACAAAATCTACTTAAGTTGAAATCACCTCCTATTAATTCACTCCTCTGGCAGTTTTACAGTCGTGAAAATGTTCATTGCTTATCCTTCCCGGTTGTACTTTTTTTGTTTTTTTTTTTTTTATTGTGAGTTCATATCTATTTGGTTTGAAATTGTTATCTTGTCATCATCATGGTGGCACAAATAGTTTATCCATGAGAAGAAAAAGAACAAGCTGAAAACTCTACGGAAAGAGAATTTCACATCAATTTTGTTGTGGATTTTCGAAACGCATTCGTTACATCGTAAACAACAACAACAACAACATCAACTATTATATAGTGTGCACAGTAAAACTAGGACGACCTGTTAAATGTGTTAACTTGAGTACCTAACTGCTGCTGGCTGTGTGTGCGGCTGTTTCGTCCTCTATTCAAAAAGAGGGCAATTTCGTTGCGAAATATACGTATTACGCTAACTTATATACTATATATGTGCCAGGATACTTGAAGATATTTATCAACAATCCTATTCGACTTAATAAACAGCCAACAGACAACTTAAGCGTCAAAATGTAAGGATCAGAGCACCAGCATCCTGCTCCTCCTTGCGAAAAAGGGATAATGGTTAACTTTGAGAATTCTCATTGAAACAACGCCCCCAGCACACTATGGACCATTCAACTTGTTTAATAGACTATCTAAACAGTAGTTAGTGACTGCTTTTGTTAAGCGAGAAAGGGACAGCCTGATGACCTCTCTGATGGCGATGGCGGCGGGCGGCATGCAGAAGGAAGTAGATAGTGGAAAATATTTCTTAATAACCTAAGCTGCTGCTGGCAAATATCATCCTCAATCCTCATGTATCCTCTGTCGTAAGCATTGATCCTTCTGTGATGCTTCGTCCTTCCTAAACTTCCCTTCATCCCTTATTCGAAGAAGAGAACGTATTTTTCCTTGCTTCAATCTGTGGGTCCCTATACTTTTCACTTCACTAGTGAGCACTAGTGAGTGTGCAAGCTGTTTATTTTTCGGAATGCAGATGGTTGTAAACATTAAATTGGTTCTATACTGTATATGAATGCAGAAGGATGCCTAACGGAATATACAACAAATAAGGACTTTGGTGAAGGCTCTGGCGGGCGTGGAAGTAGAAGCATCAGTGATTGTTTGGTTTCTCATCTTTCTGTCGGCAGACAAAGAAGAGTAGTGTTTCGGGTGGAGTGCGGTGGAGTATGTGTCGACAAGTAAACTTGAATATAATAATATTCACAACTCACAAGACGAACGAGATATGCATAGGATCCAATCTTTTTTTTATGTAGTTGTAGTTGTTATTGATGTTGTTGTTGTTATTGTTGTTCGTCCTTTTGCCGCCATCGTTGGTAGTAGATATGTTTTGTAGGAGGATACAACAATGGCAGTGGCAGAAGAACCAGAAGCAAGCTGTGTAATAGTTTTGGCCTCGATTGGAATTTTATAAGAGGACAACAATTTCAGTATGTCTCTTTCCGGGTGTAGTTCTGTGACTTCAACTAGACTACCACTTCACAATAGTACAGCCGATCCTATGTTTCTCACTTTTTTTTTCTTTTTTTAATGGATCCTTCCGTCTTACCATACACACACACACACACACTAACACACAAAGTGGTAGAATAAAATTGAAATGGCAAATGATGTGATGGCAAAGGACAAAAGGAAATGTCTCCAAAACGAACCATTGTTGTGTATTGTTAGGACACAAAATGATGGCAACAATGGAAGTATAGAAGAAGAAGACCACTACTATGTATAGTTTTTTGGGGGTGTTAATCGTTACGGGTCAAGAAATCGTACTCATGCAATGAATTACAAATAAGAATTTACTGGATGGCAGTACTGGTGACAGTTCAAAAAAGATTTTGATTAAGATTTGAGGTTATTTAGGAGTTTTTGTAATTGCTCCAGTTACAGAATGTTCATAAAACAAATTTGACAAATTTCTTTTCTTATTTTTCAACAGAAATCTTTGGTAAAGGATATTTTATTGAAATTGGTAAAATTTTACTCATTATTTTTGTTTTTTCTGTGCTGAATTGTACAGGAGTTTATTTTATTTCTTCTGAAAAAGAAAGCCTTTAAAGTCATAGAACATATTCTTCACTCCTGCATCAAATTGGTATTAAAAGGAAAGCGAATTTTTATTTTTACAAAGACCTATCCATTAAAGCTTCCCAAGGACACTATCTTGATTAGACATCATTTATCTAAAGTAAATATTTCCTTCCAGCCTATTTTTACCATTTCTGTGCAACTCAACAGTGACTTGACTATGAAGCAGTTCAAAGCCTCATCGTCAACCCAAGCAGACCAATTCTCCTAGCAACAGAGGCAACATCGAATAGTTGGCTGTCTTCACCGCTAAGCAGTTTGGAAAGGTGTTTTTTTACAGATCTTCAACACTAATTGCGTGTCTCCTTCGGTATTCTAATTTTTATCACGACAGGCTACTATTTTGGGCTGATATCCTTGGGTAGATCATTTCACCATTTAGTGGAACTTTCAAGCACTACCCCCGATGCCGTAGCATCCTTCAATAGATTCGATCGCTTGGTTTTCATGCTCCTTCTTCTTTCTTGTAAATAGCCGGTGTTGTTCTCTTTTTTTTTCACAAGGACTTTGCGGGCTGCTCTCTCACCAGTTCAGATCCTAGCCTTCAGCATTGACTCATATGCCTTGTCCTAGGCTGCATGTGCCTGGTTTAACTTCTCATCGAACCAGGGGTTTCGCTTTGGTAGTCTTCTGAAGCCCATCACATCAGAGCCCGTTCTTCTGATGGGAAAGTTGGCAATGAATCCATTGCTCATCTGTAGTTGGTGCTGTTGTTAATTTTTCAAAAAGGATTGAGGAAGACGCGGTCTGCAAAAGTTCTGGCATTCAATTGCAATAAATGTAAGTTTGTCGACGTCGAATTTTCCATATAATCTGCTCTTCGCTGGGGCGTCATACATATATATCAGCATCCGAACTATAGATGGTACCAGGTAGTGATCTGAGTCTATGTTGGTATTGTCCCATCGGAACGTTCGGATATTCAGGATACTGAATGCATGAATGGCGTCTATCGCAACATGGTAACGAGTCGCGAAATCAATCATGCAGGCCCTCCAGCATGGGGTTGGTCAGCCTTGGAATATGGGATATGTTTTCTTATTTTAAGTACCAATTAAAAATAGATATCTGCTACTAACTACTTTGTCCTTGTGTCAAAGACGCTCCTCAATTGAAATTTATAATAAAACTCTACAACACTTTATAGTTAAATTTCAAAAACAACAACAACAACAACAACAACAATTGTACTCATATATACATAAAATATTTGATTGGATTTAATTGCATCACCATTCTCCTTCTAATATCACAAACAAATCATTCCAACATTCTCCCTCCCCCCCCCCCCCCCCCTGTATTTCCTCATTATTCCATTCCACTCTCACTCTCACTTAGGTTGAATGGCTTTGGCATTGATCCCATCAGAGCATTATAAATATGCTATCAACGTGAGAGAGAAGCAGAACCCCATTAAAGCTGCTCCGACACTTTGCAAAAGTTAATTCATCCAATGTTCTCTGTCTGTTCTATATTACAGCTAGCAAGTATAATATTCCCTTGATCCCATAAAGCATCAAATTTATCTTATGTTTTCTGTATACGTATAGCATTCAGTTGGAAAACCCCCCTCATAATAAACGACGCAAACAACTTACATAAATATCTGAATTTGTTAATGAATAATGCGAACTCATCAATCCAACGAAGTGAAACACGTGAAAGGCATCTTTCAGAAAAGGACATTAACCATTTCACTTAATTTCAATATTCAAAAGTTCAGAAATAATTCATTGTTGGTGTGGATGGAGGGAGCAAACCATCGCATGCCATAAGGGAGATGATGCCAAAAGCTTCGAACCGAACATAACTGGAACTGAATGGACCACCATCACCGAAAGGTCTCCTCTATGAATGGTTTATGTGTGTTTGTTTGTATGGATGCTGTCAGGGTTAGTTAATTTTGTAGCAATTTTGAAGTTTCAACTTTTGCAAAGAGTAAAAGGCAAACAAAACAAAAACACAAACAAGAAATAAAACAACAATAATTTACACACAAGCAAAAAGGACACATCCTTATATTTTTTTTTCTATCCCATATATCCTTATCCCTATCCCTATTCCTATCCCTACAAAACGTAGGTACTCCCTTAAAGCACATCCATTAACATTCCTTATGCTTTTTCAGCACAAAGACCCCAGACCGTACAGAGAGAGTGTTGTGGAGTTATTATGGGTATATGGCCTTATGTTTCGGCATTTTGTGTGAAATATGAATGTCCTTTTTCGGTTAATATTAGTATTTTCGTATTTTCAGTTAGACAGAGAAATGATAGTTGATAAATTATGGATTTAAAGTTGTTTTTAGAAAATCTTCACTTTTCACACATATACTCCTATAGAGAGAGATTTGGAAGAAGTTTTTGTGTCATTTACAAAATTATGTTGAATGCCTAAGGAAGACAAGGGTGAGGCAGAGGCACATTTTGGATGTCTGTCAAAAGCAGTAAAGTGTCCCAAATGTAAATTTATTTGTGTATTTTTTTTTCTTTTCTTTTTGATTTTAAAGTACAGAAATGCTCTGAGGTTTTCACAAAAATTAATAGGATTTTCGGCTTTTTGGGGGCAAGTCATTATAATGAAGAGATATTTTCCGTATTTTTTTTTTTTGTTATTCAAGACAGACAAGAGACAACTTAGAAATCGCTCTGTAAGAGAAGAAAAATGTAGTTTTAGTTACTGAGTGAGGGCTTGAGAGCTGTCAGATCCTTATCGTTTTTTTGATCATAGCTTGTGTTTTTAGACACTACGTGCATTCGAGGGGACATCCCTGGCGTTTCGTCCATATTTTTATTCTAAGCCAATCAACCTTTATCTATAAATTTCGTAGGTGCAAAAATCGAGGTTCTCTTCCAGGACTTCAACTGGATGCCGCCTTTAAAAAGCCGGATTACAATAGACTTCCACCATGAATTCTCTGGGTTGATGATGGTTTTTGGAAAAACATAGATCTTAAAACAAAACATACAAAGCTTCAAAGCACAGAGCTTCCCATGAGTTCAATAAGCGGAGAAGAACATAAAAGAAACACTGATAGGCAAAAAGAGACATCCCTGTCAAGCTCGTTTGTGAAGCTAGGTTAAGAGAATGTTTCCAAACATACATATAATAACGGGTGATTTTTTAGCTGGTTTGGTTTTGGCAACACTGGTTTTGACAGCTGACGTGTGTTTAGTACCTTGTGTCACTGTCAAACAGCTTCAGTTTGGTTTGCAATTTAACCATGGATCGTTTTACAAATGAACAGAGCTTGCAAATTATTGAATTTTACTATCAAAATTCATGCTCGGTTCGAATTGTTCATCGCGCGCTGCTTCCATTTTATGGTCGGCATTCTCGACCTTCTGAGCAGTCTATTCGGAAGATTGTGACCAAATTTCGCACCAAATTTACTTTGTTGGACATTAAACCACCAACACGTTTACGTACTGTGTGTAGTGAAGAAAATATTGCGGCCGTATCAGCTAGTGTGACAGAAGACCGCGAAATGTCGATTCGGCGCCGTTCCCAGCAGTTAGACCTTTGTTACAGCACTACGTGGAAAATTTTGCGGAAGGATTTGGGCGTAAAGCCTTTTAAGATACAGCTGGTGCAAGATCTAAAGCCAGCGGACCTACCACAACGCCGAATTTTTGGTGAATGGGCTCTTGGACAGCTGGCCGAGGATCCGCTTTTTTATCGAAAAATTGTGTTCAGCGATGAGGCTCATTTTTGGTTGAATGGGTACGTAAATAAGCAAAATTGCCGCATTTGGAGTGAAGATCAGCCAGAAGCATTGCAACAGCTACCAATGCATCCCGAAAAAGCCACTGTTTGGTGCGGTTTATGGGCCGGCGGCATTATTGGGCCATATTTCTTCAAAGATGATGCGAATCGCAGCGTTACTGTCAATGGTGAACGCTACGATGATAACAAACTTTTTTTGCCCGAAATGGAAGTTTTTGACTTGCATGATATGTGGTTTTAACAAGACGGTGCCACATGCCACACAGCACGCGAAACAATGGCGCAATTGCGAGGCGAGTTTGGTGAACAGTTAATTTCACGTTTCGGGCCGATCAATTGGCCGCCTAGATCGTGCGATTTGACACCATTAGATTATTTTTTGTGGGGGTATGTCAAGGCTAATGTCTATAGGGACAAACCCGCTTCGATTCAAGCACTGGAAGCCAACATCCATGCATTCATTCGTGAGATACCGGCCGATATGTGTGAAAGAGTATGCCAAAATTGGACTCAGCGGATAGGCTACCTGAGACGCAGCCGCGGTCAACATTTGCATGAAATTATCTTTAAACATTAAATTGCAAGGTTCAAACTATCGATTCAAATAAATATTTCATTCATTTTTTCGAATTTTTTGTGTTTTTTTTTTTTAAGTTCTAAACCTCTTAAAAAATCACCCTTTACATCCAACATCAGCTATCTAACCAGGCAATGTGGATTGAACTCCAGTGCCAGTCCTCTTCTCCAGTGTCGGAAATCCTAGAAGAAATTTGTCACTTATCGAAAAATGATACATTTTTTTTATAAAACTTGTAGGAAGCATTGCCATCCACCCCATGGGAAGGGTGATCGACCACCAAACAAAGGCATCCCGACCCGAGTAACCTGTCCGCAATAAAAATTCTAAGGGAGGATATTTGTTCTTTATATTCAGAATGCAAGAATTTTTCAAAGTTATATAAATTTTTCATAGTTTTTTTCAAATAAGAGTTTAATTTTTAGAAAACACACACCCACACATTCTGATTGCCAAGAACCTCAAACTAAAAGGATTACTGCAAGTTACTAAAAAGAATATCAAATTCCTTATATTGCATATTTCTGTGTGTGTGTGTGTGTGTGTGTCATGTCATGTCTCACAGGTAACATTAAGGCTACTCAGAATAAATTCCAAATGCATATTTAAATTGCACATTCTCATTTTACGGTTTAATTTTTAATGCACTTTCTCAATGGAGAGTAATTCTCTTAAACCTCAAAAGACCTCTTCAACCGCATATATGATCCATCCCTGATGCAATTTGCAAATTGCCTTGGAAAACGAAAAAAAAAAACACACACAAACTCAAAAATACTCCAAATCATACACAAGAATTCATCTCTAACCCTCTATCTCGTATCTTCTCTATAAATATATCCATAAACTGCTTAAAGTGAAAAGAGCTTAAGCGAACAAAATTTAATTCTAAACAACATCTTATAGCATAACCGCATAATATTTCTAAGTGTTAAACATGTACCTACCTCTACGTTTCTGACATATTATGCTGTCTTTCAAGAAAAACACTCCTATACCTTTGGAAAAAGAGCACCCAACAACCACCCCCTTTCATTTGAGTCATTTATTTTTTATTACACTCATTCAATTTCGAGAGAATCAAGAAAATCAACAGAAGCAGAAAGCAACTTCTCTTCAAGCAATTGGATTCTGCTTTTTTTTTCTTTCATTTTCATCTCTTTTTTTCCATTCTACCCTTTATATTATACCAGAGGACATCATCAGAAAATCATTTCCAATCATAACTTTCAGAAGTCTCACAGGGCCTTTTGTGGGTATTTTTTTTTTTGTATTCTTCAAAAAGATGGAAAAAAAAGTTAGAATAAAAATCGTTAACTCAACCTCGCTCTAAAGGATAGAGAAGCCCTAAGTAAATTTAGCGGTTTTGAAAACCTACCCACAAAGGACTCGCACCTCCTCAGCTTCGCTCAACTGAAATACAATATCGTTGCCTAACTTATATTCACTGACAAAGTGTAATATCGATAAGATTGTGTTCGGGGGGCTTAGCAAATTTAAAGACTAATGTCACCCAGTTGGGTTTGTTTTTTCTTGTTTTTGCTTTTTTTTTTCTTTCTTGAATGAATATTGAAACACTATACACCGGAGCTTTGGAAAAAAAAACACACGAATACACAGAAAAAGAAAAAGAAAATCACAAGGGCATCCATCTAATGAGGCATAAATTTGTTCACGCTAGCAAGGAAGTATGCGTACATGTTTCTTTTCTTATGAAGAATATTTTTGTTTTTAGATTTTTTGTTTTTGTTTCCAAATTTAAGCCCCTTATTTGTGTTGAAATTGTATTTTAAGAAAAAACATATCATAGTATACGAGTCAGTTTAGTGAGTATGTATGCGTAAAAGAGAAATGGGTTTTTTTTGGGTAGTTTCCTGTCTGTAGGGAAATATCAGTTGTGCCATATTCTTCCAGTCGATTTAAGGACTTAGTTAGTTCCGTTTTTCTCCCAATAGGATTGATTGGATCCATTAAATGGGTGGGAAACATGGGTATTATGGATTTTTTTTTGTTGTTGTTCGTTGTTTGGTTTTCAAGGCAAACGCCTTTGTTTGAAGAGAAATGAAAAACGATAAGCCATCAATTAGGTTTGCCTTGACAAGGTCAACTCTCAATTATTTAAGAGGGACACATTAAAATGGTTGCATTACAAAATTTATGAATATCAAAGTTTTTAATAAGTTTTGTTTTTCATCGGGAAATTTAAAAATGAACGTTTTCGATTTGGAACAATCACAATGTTGTAACCACGGCACCACCTTTTTTTAACTCGTAAAGTTGGTTTTGATTAAAACCTTGAAATTTTGTTTTGACACACAAATACTTGCCCTATAGAGCAAGTTAATTAAATTGGCTAAGTAGCACGTACTTGCGCTTTAGATAAAGTTTCTAAGGTTGCTAAGCCTTATTAATTAAATTTAAATGCGGTTTTAGAAAAAAATGAGGAGAGGCATAAAATTTGATTTCTAAATGACTAAAACTGGTTCTTTAAAGAATTCGACCTCTAAACGAAGTATGTAGTCTGATTTAAAAATCGTTAGAGCTGTTTTTTAGTAAGGTATTTTCCTAAAAATTTGGGTTTTTCATTTTTAAGAGTTTACTAATCAACGTCTTAAGATTTTTTACAAAAAATCACTGCATGCCAGAAGTTTTACTTCCTATCATTATTTATTTCTAATAGTTTTTTTTATATGTAAAATTATTTAAAAAATGTAGTAAAAAATTCTAGAGGGGATTTTTTTTCAAAGAAATTTTTGTGAAATTTAAATATTTTTTGTGAAATTAATTTAAATATTGTCTATAATTGATATTTGTTTCGATATTTCACCCTGTAATTTGGTTTATTTTTGCTTTCGGCCAATTTCAAATGGTCTTATTGATGCTTGTAGCTGACGAACATTATTGCTGATAACTCCGTTTTTATAATAAATTTAAATCAAAATAATAAATTGAAAAATGTAAAAATTACTATAGATAATGTAAAAATTAAGCATTTTTCCCTTCTGGAGCCTATATTTACACAATTTAATAAGCAATATTGCATAGATTTTGTTTTTGTATTTTTACTGAAGCTTCAATCTTTCAATTGATACCTAAACTTAAAAAATCGGTCAAGTTTTACTAAAGTTCACAGCTATTTCGTAAACGTAAAAAGTATACTTTGATTTTTTTAACAGATTTACGTTAAAAATGGAATTTATACTATTTTCTTATTGAAACAAATTGTATATAAAAATAATTGTTTACATTTTAGATGTATGTACCTTTATAGGAATTTAAAATTATTTATGTATCGCATTGCTTAAGAAATAAAATGCACGACTTGGTCGCACGTACTTGCTCAAAGTTGCTGTGCACGTTAAAACTTCTTTAAAAAGTTTTTAAAAATAAATAACTTTATACGATTTTTTTTTTTAAATTCTTGAGATCAAATTATTTTAAATTTATAAACAAGGTTCCGTATATAAAATTTCATCAAAATTGGTTGAGTTGTTTAAGAGAATCTCAACAATGAAGAAAACGGTTCTATGGTAGGTAACGTTATTAACATTTCTAAAAATATTTCCTTCATTTTAAAAGTACGGGCCTACTAACATAAGTAATTGAAATTTTATTTTTCTATATTGGCTGATATTTCAACTAAATTTAAACACTTGAATCTTTAAAATCCGACAGTAAACAAAAAATTTACAAATTTTATAAGCGAACCATCTCGAATCCATTTGTGAGCCAAGGGGATAGTTCTCCACTGGTCTAGTCGAGTTCCAACGGCCAAAGCAGACAATTTTGTTGAATTTTGATAAAATTATTTTCAAGTGAATCATTATTTTGGGAGGATTAAGTGCCGCGTAATAAAAAATGTATTCAACCAATTTTTTTTCTTTCATTATCTTAATGTGCGTAATTAGTTTTTCAATAAAACATCAACTTAACCCACACCAACATCATTTTCTAAAAAAAATTATAATTTTGGAAAGTAAGTTTTAACTTGAAAAGATAATTTTTTAGAATTTTTTTTTAACCAAAACTCATCATCATTTCATTTTATCTATTCAATGAAATTTTATTTCAATACTCTAACAAACAATGTACAAACAGTTGTTTTTGTCTTTTACCCCATTTTACCCTAACTTTCCGGTGGAATCGGTGGAATTTCAAAAAATCCTATTTTATCGAAATCTAAAATTACATCTATCTTTTGGTGAATTTAATAGTTTTCGAAACATTTTTTAATAAGCTTTATAGCATCCACTCAAAAGATTTCACGTATGATTTTAGCAAACTATCGCAGCAGTCATAAATTTATTTTTCGTCATAATTGACCTAGAAAGTCTCAACGCTGACTCCCGTGCTATTTTTTCAACACGAGATTCCGTAACTTAGTCTTTACCTGATTCAAACATAAATTATTTGAAGCGTTCTCACATATTTTTCATTTAGAATTGTTTTTCAAGCTATTTTCGATGTTTTCTGCGAAAATATTTCATTCAAAATTACATAGTTGATTTTTGGAGGAATGGCGTACGTTGCTCAATTTTATAAAACGGATACTCAATGGTATCCCAAAATTCTGTATTGGTTTTGGCTTACAACTTTAATGTTCACTCACAAACCAGCCGAAACACTATTAGGATCAATTTTCATTATACAAAACCTACATACCTACACACCTATCCGGCTATAGGCAACACCCCCTTGTGTATATCCACTAATGATGTCGATGCCACTACTGTTACTACTTAGCTTAGGGCTTCCAAACTGAAAACACTCTTCCTGCAAACGTTTCGAAATTCTATCTTTTTACCACATTGTGCAGTTATTTCATCCTGAAGCAGCAGAAGAGGACCATGCGGTGGCATGTGGTGGTGATGGGTCGTGGGTAGTATTGGGATGAGCGTTAGCGTAAGCGTCAGCGTCGTATGCAAACAAATCTTTTTTTTTTTCTTTTATTCGAGCAATAATTGCGCTGTTGGGTTTTGAAATTTTCGCCAATTCACCCGAAGCCTGCGTTCCATTGTATATGGCCGTCGCTTGTTGTACATACAGATATTGTAGGTTGTTTTAGTAATCGCAAATAATTTTGTTGTTGTTTGAACATTTCCAGCCAGAATTTGATGGTAGCCACAGTATGGAAGGAGAGGGCTACCCCCCTCTTTCTCTATAGCTTGGAATTCTGGTATTCGGGATGCAATATTATGTGTATAGAAAATGCTTCACGTTAGAGAGTCAAAAAGGCTGTTTTTTGGCGGCAGTGCTAGGGGTGGTACTTCAAGCACAGAATCGCTAGGAGAGAAATTAATTAAGTTTGCAAATTATTGCAATTTGAGGTAATTGAAGATAAAGTGAGACAGAAAGGCAATGTCGGAAATAATAGCACACGAATACCCACACTGAAATTGATAGAATTGTAAATGAGATAGTTTGGCATTGCCTAAGTGCGATAAACGGTCCCCCAATGCTTGCATATTTGAATGTTTTAGATACAATTTATAGCAAATATGTATGCTCGTGTGTGTCCTTTCTATATCTACTATGAGCATGTATAGTTGTATGTTGTATTTAGAATGTGCTGCAGACAGAATAATTAATAGATGTTTTGCTAACCCAAATATTATGTCGAATGTTCATAGGTATACCATGTGAATTGGATGGAATAAAATATTTTCATGGTTGCCACTTTGGTGGAATTCTGTTAAACTTTTTAGTGTGTTTATTTTTATTTTTTTTTTTAATGTTAACTTCAGTATACAATTTTGGTCTTAAATTGGTAAACATTTCTCATAAGGCCAGGGTTAATAATAATGTTTACTTTATGCCTGTAAGACCTTAGGTCTTTCAAATGCAACTTGTATGAAAGAAAGAAAGATAGATAGGAAATTATCTGGTACAGTAAATTGACATTAAGACTTGAGTTTCTTAAAGTTAAAACATTTTTTTTTATTTGAGTTCAAAATTGATACATTTGATAATAGACAGTAGATTTTATGTAAGTGGCAATAATGGAAGTGCTGTAGGAACCTATTATAATTTTCATCACTAATCCAACATTAGAATGAAAACAATATAGCAGAGATACTCGTATGGGCAAATATTTAAAAATGTTAGATTACATGCCAAACATCAGAATATGTATTTTACTGGAAGATCAATTAATATTTAGATGCATTTGGGGAATATATTCAAGCACAAAATGCTATTGTTATGATTGACATCAAATTATGAAGATATTTTCGTATTCCGGGCCTAAAATAATTTTATAACATATTTAAGGCCAGTTGTAGGTTGAACGTTTGTGTATAAAAATTAGCATTTTTAATTTTAAGTCCAATAAATGTGATAAATTTTCAAAAATATTGTGCAATATAACAAAATAAGAAATTTAGATTGAAAGGACAGCTTCTCACATGAAAAAACTATTAAATACTCAATCTCAAAACATATTTTTGAAAAAAAAATTTGCAAATGCATAAATTTTTTTTTTTTTTTTTTGAAAATTGAAAGTCATATCTTAAAAATACCCCGATTTTGTAGCAGGAAAAAACTACATCTAATAGATTTTCCTTTCCAATTCCATAAAAAAATATTTTTCTAACATTTCTTAAATAAAAGTATTTTGTTAGAAATTAATTAAAAACTTTCATCAAACTGAAAAGTGAATAAAACTCAACCAAACATACAAATTTCACTATCCAGTTGAAATGCTTTTAAAGCTATTTGATTCTTCCTGTTTGTCTTGACATTCGCATCCGAAGTAAAAATAAAAATTTCAAAAACGGAAAATTTAACATTTTATCCGTAAAAATAACAAAAAATGTAAGAGTAATATTGTTTTTTTTTTCTTCTGGTGTGTGTGTTTTTTTTTATTAAAATCTCTTACAGGTCACAGTCACAGTGTAACTTTTGTTTCGTCAACTCTTGCAAAAGACTTTTTTGTGACTTTCTTTCATTTAAAGGATTCAGCACTGGACACTGGATAGTTTGTTTTCAAGAGTTAAAATAATAAAACATAAAATAAAAGCAAAACAAAAAAAAAAACAAATAAAACTTAGTAAGTTAAAAGTAAAAAATAAATAAAAATAAACTGAAAAAGAGCCCCTGCAGTGTGGCACTGACGATAAAAAGAAAACAACGACAAATTTTAATTTTCTCCATGACTTTTTCTCTTCACTTGAGTTTTTGAGCCCAGGCAAAAAAGATTTTATCTTGTGATGCCGTGTGTAAACGTAACTGTTTATTTTTTATTTTACTTTTTTCTTTCAGTCTGTACAGTCCAACTCATTTGGTTGGACAGTTCTAATATAGTCCATAGAATTGTGTACATTTTTTATTTACTATTTATTAAAAATTAAATTCTTATTAAAATGCAGTTTTCAAATAGATAATTTTAAAAATAACAAGTTGCAAATTGACTTATTTATTAATTTTTTGTGTATCTTTTACACAAAAACTAGATTTAAAGCTGCTTTTAGAATTAAATGATTGCAATGTAATTAGTCTAATTGTAAGTTCCAAGAAATTAGAGATCAATGACTGGAAACTATAGTTGAGGTTATTAGGTAATTTTTGGAAAAAATAATTTTGAAATTGAAGTGTTGAGTAATATAAATTAAAATCAAATGAAAGAATGGAGTTATCCAAAAAACGGAGTAGTTCACTCTGAAAAGTGTCGTTAAATACCAATATTTGTGCAAATTATTTTTTTTTTTAACTTTCAACCAAACTTTATTTTTGTTAGAAAATTTGTGGCAAAAGTACAAAAAAGTTTAAGAACCAAAGTAAATCAAAATCGTTAAGGCATTTTTGAAAAATTTTAACTTTACTATGATGGTTATATGGCAGGTAGGTACCGTTAGATTTAGTCCTAGAAAAAATTAATATTTCTGAAGAAAATCGCTTCAAATATCACATATTTTGTCATTTTTGTTTTATATGTCAAGTTTGATTCTTTAACAAATGGCTAAACTGATTTTTGATAATTCCTTCCATTCACAGTCTAATTTAAAAAATTTAAGATCATTTTATTACTCTCACATAGAACCTACATCCGACGACGATTACAAATTAAAAAAAACAAACCCATCTAACCAAATGAACCCCACTGTATACCTTTACCAGATTAATTTGTCAACTTATTCGTCGTTCTTAAAAATGTATGCAGAAAAAAAAAGGTTAAGCTAGCAGCAAATAAAACCCAAATTCTCTGTTTGTGTTTTATATTCCTTCATTAAATTTTCCCTTTTTTTCTGGTCCAGAATTTGAATTTTGTGCAGCTATATCAAGTCTGCTGCTGTCGCTGTGGCACCTTTTGTGTTCAATCACTCAAAACATTTAACACCTACTTCGTCTCAATTTGCGCGCCACCCAGGAAGTTCAGCGTGAACGATACCAAATAATGAGAATTAGGAAGGAGAAGGTTGGATTTAACACAACAACGAAGAGAAAAAAGAAAAAAAAATGGCAGCCATCATCCCCCATCTGCAATTAATTTTTACACAGAAGTTATGAACGGAACCATTTACCTCTCTTCTGATAGCTGGCTGGCTGACTGGTAGAAAAGCGAACCGAATTAAGGTTCCAGAGCTCTTAATCTCATTAATGAATATTTTCCAAAGCAAAATGTCGAAACCTTGCTTATGAGCTTACAAAGAGGGCGTCAGTTTTTGTTTTTTTTTTTATCGTCTTCATCCGTATCAGGTAATTGGTTAAGTTGGTTATCGACAAAGTAAAATATAAGCCAGCCACCAGAAGTATAGAAGGGTTGGATGGATGTGAATATGTCGATGGAGAAGAGCAACCAACGGTTTAGTGTGTTAGCTCAGGTGGAAGTTCAATATAATACATATCCTGTGGGAGCCCGTGGTGTTTTCTCAGGGATTATGCTTAAAACGACGACGACGAACTAGAGAGTAAGAGAGACGTCCAGATAGCTAAAGACTCTAAAAATGATTTTTATCCTTACTCCTAACTTTTCTGTGCACTTTTCATCAATAAACCTTAGCGTTTCAAAAGAACAACAACAGCAACAACCAAAAAAAAACCCATCAACCAGTGCAAAGAAGAAAGAAAAATATTCCAGCCATAAGGGTTAGGGATGGATAGAAAGAAGGAACAACAAATTCTGAGGGTGGGGAGCTGTAATGTCAACTGGGATTATGATGGTTGAACTTTGTTAAATCCAGTTTTAGAAGAGATGCGACTAAACAGTTCACTTATGCCCTACAGCTGGATTCTATAGTAAATGTCCTTTAAGTCCATGCATTTTAAGCTGTGTATTGGCCCGAGTAAAACGACTGACGCGATGCCTGACGTTACGTGAAGCTTTCAACTTGCAAGCTTGAACTCAACGAAGCAAGTATGTATGAGCTACAAAAAAAAAATCTCTACACAGCCAACAGATGGATGCTGCAAGAATATTTTGTAAAATTTATGTTATGCACATTTAATGAGATCCTTGCTTGCGAGCTGAGTGCTTCTGCAATAGTTGGTCTTGGTCTTGGTCTTGGTCCTGTCCTGATGAAGACGGCAACGACAGCGACAACGACAACGACAACGACTGCACTATAAGATGATGGTGGAATCAGTGAACTTTGAAAACTTTTACCCATTGATTGGAGTTGGAGGCGCATACCTTCTAGTTAAGTTTCGTAATAGAAAGGGATGCAAGTTGAGTGGGTGTTGAAATTTCACTTCCTCTTCTTAAGTACCTTCTACACCTCTTTTATGGTGGTGGTGAAATTTTTCTTTTGATTTTTATTTTTTTTTTTTTTTCAAAAAATTATAACTTTCTTGTCAGTGTGCAAACGAAAACTTGTTCAATACTTTATTTTTTTTTTACTGTGGCTCTCTCCTATATATATTTCTCTTTATTCAGAAGCGTCGATTTGAAATTCTTTAGTTTGGAGAGAAGAAGTTATTCAAAAGATTTGTGCGAATGCATGCCTTTTTGGTTGCTGATGGTAAATAAGTTATGAAACTAAGGAGTCCAATATGCTGATTGTTATTAAGTTAGGATAAAATTCTGAAAACTTAATAGAATTGAAGAGAATTGGAAAGAAATCTAAGTTTTAGTGACACTTGAGGACCAAAAAAGGATATTAGGTATATTTAGTAGACATTTTTCATTGATTTGGGAACTAATGTTAAACTTGACATAACTGAATTAACTGAGGAAATGCTTTTAATGTTTCGTTTCTCGAAACCATTTCGAATACTTGTACTGCAAAGAAAAAAATGACCAACAATATTATAGAATGTTAGCTCCCCTAATAGACTTCGTCCGGTTGAAGAACAATCGGAGACCCTTGACTGCTATAAATTAGGTAATTCCATCATCTAAGAAGTGATATTCACGAGTAGGTACTATAGGGCGACTGATAACGAAAGCATTCCCATTAAAGTATGGATTCTTGGTTGAAGGCAGATCTGAGTTTCAACCATGTGAGTAAAGGCAACATTTATGTTACCGAAGAAATCTATGACATTTAACAGAAATCTTTGATCCTTAATGGAGAAACCCGTGATATTTATCAGAAAATCCATGATACTTACCCCAAAAATCAGTTAAAGAAATACGTGATGTTACCGGAGAAAACCGTGATATACATCGAAGAAATTCCTTATACTTATCGGAGAAATCTGTGATACTTCCTGTGGAATTGGTTATAGTTACTTGGAATCCGGCAAGCTAAACAGACTTAGATAACATACTTCCACAGATTGGAAACATTATGGCACTCAAAACAGTTTCTACGAGTTTTTCCTGACTTCATCACTACCTTGCTGTGCTTAGGGGCATTTATTTTTCTAGTAAAAGATACTCACAAACCTGATAAGAAAAATTGATTTAAATTAAACTGAAAATGTTGCATAAAACAAAAAACCTGATTGTGTGTACCAAAAAAACAAGCCTCGAAAACACAATAATCTTCTGTATTTGCAACCGCATGCGAACACAATAATAAGAACAAACATTTTTTTCTTGTTTGTAATCATTTATCACAACGCATTGTTCTGGTCCTGGGGTTTGGTTCCGCTTCCGGAGTTGCTTCCATTCACTTTATTTTCAACCATTAATCTTCTGACGATGCAAGTGATTTTTAATTTTTTTTTTTTTTTTTGTTCATTTTGTTTTCATTCTTTGCATCTTCCTTAATGCTGTTCATCAGAATGCGAATAATAAATTGGATGCTTGCGCTTACGCGCTTATCACAGAATGTCAGTTGCCACTTTGTTTGCAAAAATATTCGGCCTTCGTGTCTGTCTGTCTGTGTCTGTCCAAAGCAGCAATTTCTTAATTTAATTTTACCGTAAGCTGTGTGTAAGTGTGACAGCAAGTGAATATTTTCTGATTAAGTAGTATAGGTACAAAGTTGTTAATTAAGTTTTTTTGATTTTTTTTTAATTTTATTGAGAAAATCAGGTAAATGCGAATTCAGGGAATTGAAAATGTCGGTTAAGGGGTTTTGCGTTAATAACGTAAAGAAGATTACAAAATTATTCTTACGAGAAAAGAATATAATTATGTAAATTAATTAATAATGTTCTTACAAACATGAATATATAAATTAACATGCAAATATATTTTAAGATGGAAAAAGAGTTCTAGAAGATTAATTCGATGTGTGAAAAGCTTCTCAGTTTTGACTAATTAAAAAGTTCTAAAAATTAGTTTGCGGCCTATTATGTCTTAAAAGATTTATAAATAATGGATTTAATTAAAAATCTTTGTTTTGAATATTTAAGTTATTAGTTTTCGAAAGCGAATGAACTGGGTGACTTAGGAGCAAATTGTACAAACAAAATGTCAATGGAAACATTTTTTTCAGTTTTTGATCATTTCAGCTATTAAAACCTAGTTTTTGATCATTTTAGTCATTTAACTCTAGTGTATCATAATAACCATGGAATGTGATTGTATAACCAATAAAATTTCCTGTAAATTTAGGTTGAGGCCGTTTTGTAAAATAGTTTCCAAAATGTTGCACTTTAAAAACTATCAATTTTGTCAAAGTAATTTTTTTTTTGGTCCAATATAATATTTTTGGTTGAAATCTTGATTCGGTAAGCCTATGCTCCGAGTTCAAATGGTCGCTAAAGAGGTTTCAAGACAGAGGGACATTCTAATGAACCCACCAGTTCATTGTAAGGCTTGTCAGAGATTTTCATGATCTTATTGTTTTTTGCATTTGAAAATTTTGCAATTTCAACCGGAGTACTTGCTTAGTTTGATGAGTACAGGAACCTGTACAAAATTCATACAGGACTCATAATATTGTTTATCGGTTCCTCAATAGACACCCTGTGGTGTCGCTGATTTCTTAATGTACCCTTAAATTTTGTCCAAATAAATACCTCCAATGATGAAGATAAGGCGTTTTCTTTAATGACAGTACTTACAGATGGTAAGTTTGCATTGCCATAAGACAATGAGAATCTACGCCTTAGTACTCAAGAACTTGTTTACTGGTATTCAGAATCACTCAATGGTCTTTCAAAAAATCGATTCTAACGATGCACTCGTCAAATATAAATACTGCCAAATAAGAAAAGAGTATTCTTTAACTTCTCTTTCTCAATAAACTCTTAAAGAAAGCAGTTCTGCTGTTTATGCGTGACATATCTTAGAAGAAGGTATTGAATATCATCCGGAGAATTCAGATTTAAAGGATTTAAATTTTTACGCAAATATATTAGTTTACCAAAGGGCTTTTTTGGACGCTCAAATGTGTTAATGGCGACTGAAAACCTAGGATTGATTTTAAATTTCATCCTATTAATTTAAAATATTAATTTTTCTATTAGACAAATTCTTTTAATACTCTTAATTTTTTATTGAAAAAAAATAATTAAGCTTGTACAAAAAATTTAATAGCCATTACGCAGATCTACTTTTTTGCTTTGGTAATCCGCTTTTATACAAAGGGTTTTTTTTTTTGTAAACAAAATAATTCATTGATATTTGAATACGTTATCTAAAAAACCACAATCCTTTTTTGTTTGTCTACAATTAAAATTATAAACTATAGAATTCTACAACAGGTGCATACTTAAAAAAAATAAATCTGATGCATTAAAAAAGTATTTTTTTTTTATAAAATTTTAATTATTTCAATTAACAAAGCCGCTTTTTTCTACCTGGAATTTCACAGCAATCAATCTAATTGACTCTTAACTATTTCCAACGAAGCCAAAACAACTCATTAGCTGTTTATATACACATTTTATTTATTTTTTTTCTGCGGTAAAGCTTTAGGTGGTTTGAAAACAAAATTTTAAATTAAAAAAAACATACTTTGAAATTAAAATGAAAATTGTTTTCATTTTTCTTTCAATCTTTTTTGATTCTAGTTAAAATAGTTTTAGTTCATTTTAAATACAAAAAGTAATAAAAAAAAAATCCTACAAAATTGTTTGTATTTTTTCCATCACATTTTTTTAATAAACCAACTACTTGAAACTACACAATCAAATCCATTTCAAATTGACCAGTCTTTTTACCTACACAGAATAAAAAAAAAAAAAAAAACAGTACCAAAAGAGAGAAATATGTGTATCCTTGAAAGTTGCCAAAAGGACTTTTGAGTTGTCTAGAGAGTTGCATAGATACTTTAAGTGAGATGAAATCCACTTAAGCTTTAGACAACTTATTTTATTTCGTCAACTGTGTAGTATCTTTATCTAAGAAGTATAATAAAGTTCTAGCACAAAAGGCTCTTTGGCATTTTACCTTTGAAATAAATAAATAGAGTAAACTGAGTGAGCTCTGCATGAAAGAAGAACCACAGTAAATCCTCTAGTATTATGTTGGTTTCCAGTTAAGATTGCATTTTTTGACAAATTGGGTTTATGTCAAGGATATATTGTTGCACTTAAAAGTGATTACAAACATAGATATTGCGTTTTCAAAGTTTTGTAAAAATAATGAAGGAAGTTTTAAAATATTTTTGTATGCTATCCGATTATATAAATTTTTTTTATTAAAAAAGTATTGGCATTTAAATAGGTTGAAGAAAAATCATGTTGAAATAAACCAAATTTTATGAATCAAAATTATAACAAAGCATTCCCGTAAGAGACAACACTTTAGATAGTAGTGAAAATTTAATAATAAAAAATGTGAATTACATAAGTAATCCCAAACTTTTCCATACCGTTGCAAGAATTTTTTTTACAAAAAAGTGTGAAATAATGTTTTTTAGCAAAACTTTTGAGAAATAAGTATTCCGGTTCTTGGGCACCTCCATTATTTTAAAAGGCAGTACCATTGTTCATCTGAACAATTAAAAAAAAAAGCAGATTAGTGGTAATCCCCATACAAAAGTCAAATTTTCGGAAGGTTTTTGTAAAATAAGTACAAGAAAATTTTATTAAAAATGGCTGCATTTCGAAAAAAACGGAAATCCTCAACTTTTGGCGTTTAAAGATTCCATTTATCTTGAACGCCAACAACGACGCCGACAACGGCACACGCACATAAAAATGTCCCGAAAACGTGTTTTCTTTAAGTTTTATGATGTTTCGTGCTGAAATAGAGTAATTCTGAAAAAAATCGCTAAACTTATCCTTTACACTATACGTGTACGAAAAAGTAATATCACAAGCACCGCCACTGCTTGCTGTGGATCATACAATCTAACTTCAGGCATTGCGAAACGTAACAGCTTCAATTCGTCCAATACGGAGACCATATGGTGACCATATTTGAGAGGCGTAGTCGAAGAATAACCTCTAAGAAATCACATTAAGCGATTTTGTAACAAAAACCCAAGAAAATTCTTAAGACCGTCTTAAGAAACCAAGCGGAGCTTATTAAGGCTTAATTATAAAATATTTTCGAAATTGTTGCAATAATTTATGTAGCTATGCGTCAACAATGAGAAATTACAAGAACAATCAATAAATCAGATATTGCACCTTAGAAGGAAGTAATTTTGACACTATTATTCGTAAAGAAAAAAAATGTATTCGCTTTGTAGAAAAAGTGAAAAGTAGAAAATTTTCAATTCGATGTCCTTTATGATAAAAACAAATAAGAGCGGACCAAAGTGACTACTTTGAGGTACACGAGACAATGTTGAAATGGGCCGTACTGAACTTCAAATAATTAATGGAATTAAGCTGAATACTGCCTTAAAAAAATGCTGTTTAAGACAATCCCTTGTGAAACTAACATGTGTATTCCACGCCGCTAAAAACAAGATGTGAAATGCTAAGGTTTCTTCCGCAGTCGCAAGAAATTTACCTCCCCATCTGCTCTAACTGTTGTGTATAAATTATTTCTTTGTCCAAAGCTTGATAACAATTCCCACATCTGGTCAGGTGCCCTAAAACCCCTCCTCCTCCTTATCTTCTTTGAAAATTCAAAATAGACTTTTTTAGAATGATATATCTAATACATCAATACTAGAAACTATTCCGTCTCTCGAGCATCAACGTAATTCTATCACTAAAAACAGTTTTTTGTTCTATTTTCAATCCACCTTATCGTCCTACGATATATTTATCTACATTTATGTTTTTTTTTTTCCTTTACAGACATAAATCCAGAAGCCATCAATGTGTCTCCAGAAATTTCTATTGTATAGTTTCATCCTTTTTATAATAAACTCATGGTTCAGAAATGCAACGAACAAAGCTCACGCATGCATGTTAAATCTCTTTACCTACAGTTTGTGTACCTGTACGACACATCAACGTCCTTTCGTGGTTCCTATAGTCATTGTGTTGGCTTGTGGCTATACTGCATCATACCAGATTTATCCCCAATAGGAGTCGCATCATCTACTCTGTCCATTTTCGAATGAATGTCGCAATCTCATCGATCCGACAGGATAATAACACCAGGAGCAGTTAGAACAAAAGGCGCTTGTTTCACTGTTCCAGGTCTGAATTAATATGAAAATGTGATCGATTTTGTCTCTTTTGTTGTACGCATTTTGGATCATCAGAGGGAGCCCTCTTTTGTTTATTAAATCAGGTATAGGGTTTTATGCAGAATGAAGATGAAAACCAAAATGTTTTGTCTACGTGTATTCCAGTAAATTGATGTGTAAACGCATTTCGAATTTTGGACCTTTCATTCGGCAGGAGTGAAAGATAATTTTGTGAAGCTTCATCGACCTTAATATCTATAAGTATTGATTTGTAATTTAATATTGTAAAGGGTGGTTAAATTTCAAGGGCCGATGTTGAATGTGAACCACACCTAAACGCCAAGTTTTTTTCCGAATTTTATTTGACATTTCTCTATTTCAGACTTACTCAATTTGAACCATGGAGAGATACACAATCCAACAACGTGTTAAAGTTATCCAGACTTATTATGAAAATGGGCGTTCAAATCAAAATGCATATCGTGCACTTCGTGATTTTTTTGGTCAATTTGATCGTCCAAATGTGCGTACAATCGCAAAAATCGTGGAAAAATTCGAGCAAACCGGGTCTGTAGAAGATGTGAGAACACCAGTGCATGCTCGTACAGCTCGTACTGCAGAAAATATTGCTGCTGTTCGCGATAGTGTGGCTGAAGAGCCGTCCACCTCAACTCGTCGTCGTGCCCAACAATTGCACCTCTCACGCTCGTCGTTGATGAACATTATGCATAAAGACTTGCATTTACACGCTTACAAGGTGCAATTGGCTCAAGAACTAAAGCCTCTTGACCATTCCAAACGTCGTGAATGGGCAGAATGGTGGCAAGAAATGGCAACAGTGGATGATCAATTTTCGAAGAAAATCATCTTCAGTGATGAGGCACATTTTCACCTCAGTGGATTCGTCAATAAACAGAATTGCCGCATTTGGGCGAATGAGAATCCAAGAGTGATTGTCGAAAAACCAATGCACCCACAAAGAGTGACTGTTTGGTCCGGTTTATGGGCTGGCGGCATCATCGGGCCGTATTTTTTCCAAAATGAGGCCGGTCAGGCAGTTACTGTGAATGGTGTTCGCTATCGTGAGATGATAACGAACTTTTTATGGCCCGAATTGGAAGATATGGATGTGGACGATATGTGGTTTCAGCAGGACGGTGCCACTTGCCACACAGCTAACGAAACAATGGCTCTTTTGCGCAACAAATTCAATGGCCGTGTTATCTCACGTAATGGCGATGTCAATTGGCCGCCAAGATCATGTGATTTGACACCGTTGGACTTTTTTCTTTGGGGTTATTTGAAAGAAAAGGTGTACGTCCATAAGCCAGCAACAATTCAAGAGCTAAAGGATGAGATAATTCGACACATTAACGGCATAGAACCTCCATTATGCCTCAGGGTCATCGAAAATTTGGACCATCGGATGGAGGTGTGCCGCCGTGGTCGCGGCGCCCATTTGGCCGATATTTTGTTCCATACATAATTGAGTAATACCAATATATCATAATAAAATAAAATTACAATAATTTCTTAAATAGTTTGTGTTTTATTCAAAATCAACATCGGCCCTTGAAATTTAACCACCCTTTATAATAGTATGAGATGAATAAAGCTCAGTATTGATGAAATATCTTTGTACACCACATCAAGACACCATGTTTGACACAATAATAATTGTGAAGCACTTCAAAGGCGTTGAGAAGTAGATACTTAAAAACGACCGATGGGCGATTTAAGTCACACGGTGTTATGACATCAATCCTCTTATAAATTTATTATTATATCATCTACATAGGCTGGGTATGTTTGCCTCAATAAGCTCTCTCTAAAGTGGGTCTTTGTATTGATATTATTAGTTTGTTGAGAGAGTAGGTCGTAAAGTCAACAGTCAACTCTGAAGCAATAAAAATGCAACAATTTATTCAATGTAAAAATACGATTAAATTGCAAAGAAATTATGTTGTTTGTTTGCCCCTAGAATTTTGTTTCATAATATTTATTTTCCAGAAAGTATTAAAACCAAAATGAATCGAAGAAAACTAAACTGAGCAGTTGAAAGGTTTGATGTTGATTGTTTGTGTTGGAAATGTTAACATAGTGCATGGTTTAACTTTTGAGATTTTTGTAAATTATCTTTGGCATAAAACTTTAGCTAAAGAGATATAAATTATACAAAAAAATTAATAAACTATCATTATTTGGATATTCAACCCCGTGTTACCTACTAACAAGAAGAAATCAGCAATTAGTTCAACACAAAAAAACATTAATTCAATTTTCTATTTTATCCAATCAAAATAAGTAACAAAATTTTAAGTCTTAATTTTTGAATTGAAAATTCCAAATTTCTTTAGTAAAACAATTTTTTAAAATTTCCTTCATCAACTTGGAAAAGCATATTCATTCATAAATTGAAAAAAAAATTACGTATTCGCCCCAGTGTCCTAAGCAAAAAGGCGTTATACCCATTAAATGTGACCTGAATAATTATTAGATATCAAAAATGACCCATATTTTTCTGTTTTAAATTTTTTTCCATCATCCCTGTTTACAATCGTGACCAACAGTTTATTTTATAGGTCTCACCCATATACCATAACTTGCCAAGCGTATAAAAGCTGAAATTTCTTTTAGATGCTTAAAGGATTTCTGTTCAAATCATTCCAAATATCCTGCTCATAGCAATCTCTATCTCCGTGTTATATAAAATCTTCTTTGTGACTTCCAAAAACTAGATTTTCCGATATCAATTCTCTGAAATCAAATATTCCATTAAGGCCTAATACAAGTTGAATTTTATTTTGGTTCAATGAGGCTATCTTATGCGAGTTGAATGTGTACCTTTATACTATATGTAGAGAAAGAAAGAAAGAGAATGAATTTCGGGCAGTTCTGGTTCGATTTGAAGAAGTCGATATTGGTGGCCAAGGGCGACTGTCTGTATACTTGAGTTAAATAAAACGCCTCCCTGCCTGACTGCCTGAACCATTATGTCCATTGATTTCTTCAGAAATAAGTATATATATGTATAAAATATATGTAGGTATAGGTAATTGATTTTTACTGGAGCATTACTCCATTTATTTTCGGTTCAATGGGGGATTTCGTATTCGCTTGATTCGTTTGCGGGTGTCTGCTGGTTTTCTCTTAATGGACATCATACAGACTTAGAAATCAACTATACAACAACTATTGGTACACTTGGTCATTCAGAACAAATCAGATATTAATGCAGATGATGAAGAAGAAGACAAAGATTGTCCTTGCTATTATAGAGAGACGACCGATCGGAACTTTTGATGTCCCAATGAGGATGTACAAAATTAAGTGTATTGTAATTGTTATTTGCTGGACATGAATCGATTTGAACCTCTCCCTCTTTCACTCGTTATTCCTATTTCTATCTTTCATTTCTAACTAGTCTATTGGCATTTTAATAGGTTTTAGGCAAATTATGTACTCGATTTGTATTTGTTCGTGTATATATCCTTTGGGAATGGGATTTTTTGGGGGTAGGGGACTTTAAAATACTATGTGTCTTGTTTGCATTCCTCCCACGATTTAATTTGTCATTTGTTGATATTGGAGATTTCAAAATTGGAAATTATGTTAATTTGTATTTTAAACAAATTAATTTAAGGCAGCCTAATATTGAACTTAAAAAAACAAGATATTATAGTCTTAGATAAAGTGCCTTAAGGCCACCTACATTCATGATAAATAAGTGAGATGCCTTATAAGAAACAAGCAATTTGATTTAAACTTCAAATGGCAAGCATGGATTGCACGTACTTGCTCTAATAGATAAAATTTGTAATATGACTAAGCCTTTTTAATAAGAGTCTTGTAAATGCAGTTTTAGAAAAAATGAAAAACAAAGAATACAAATTTAAATTAAATTGGGCTAAAAGCTTCTTAAATGAATTTGACTTCAAAAACATGCAATTTTTTTTTGTTTTTTTTTAACTATTTTTTGTATACATGAATAAAATTTTCAAAAGATTTTTTCCAAAAAAAATTGGTATCTTAAAACTAAACTTATATAGACAAAAAAATAACATTTAGTAATTTTCGAAAATAAAAACAATTTTTGAAAATTTCAATTTTTTTTAAATCCAAAAAATCAATTTTCTAAAATTGTTTATAATAAACTTTATAATGGCAACTGAAAAGCTTTCATGAAAAAAAAATCTTTGAAATTGAGTGAGTCATGAAGGAGAAAATTTATATTAAGAAAAACGGTTTTTTCAGGTACCATTAATTGCGGTTTTTGAAAAAATGGGTTTCATAATAAAGATAACCCATACCAAAAATTATATTTGTAGAAGCTGTTTTTTTGGAAAAAATTAAATTTATTTGTTCTAGACATGAAATAAAAATTTCTCATCAAAATTTGAAAATTTCAATATTTAGAACTCGATAAATTATTTTCAATTTTTTCCATACATTTTGTATGGGAAATTCATTGCGTTTTTTTTTTTTTTGTTTTTTCTAATGCTTAGCTCCCTTCCAACTAATTTTAATGAATATGGGAGGAAACTTTAGAGGAAATACTTATCTTCAAAAATGCATTTAAAAAATGTTTGGAAACTTAACGAGATTAATTAAAAAAAAAAAATTTAATTCATTTTCAAAATATTTTAACGATTTGCTTTTAACTTTTTTTCCATTTTTTCGAAATTGCTACTTTTAATATCTGTGTGTTATCTTGGTTAATCTTACTCAACATTTTATCTTCAATTGTTGAGTTTTATATATTTATCTAAGTTTATTTGCTAAAAAAAAACTTTTTTCAAAAAAAATAAAAACGGATTATGTTTTAATTTTAGCAGTTGAAGGATAAAATATAAATAAGAGGAACCCAGATAGTACGCATGGATATTTAAAGTTGCAGCATTTTCAATTCTATTTCTGTACAGCAAAAGTTCTACTGTTTTGTCATTGGCATTTTTACTGATCGCTTAGTACTTTTCAAGAAAAATGGAAAAAACTGAACCAAGAATTTCCCATACAAAACGTATGGAAAAAATTTAAAAATCATTAACCGAGTTCTAAATATTGAAATAAAAATCTCAAATCTGGTGAGAAATTTGTATTTAATTTCTAGAACAATATTCCGTCTGTTTAATTAGAACGTAGAAAATTTATTTAACGAAAAAGGAGATTAAGGTATGTACAGGGTGTCCCGTAATTAGTAAACATGGACCAAGAAATGCCATTAAAAAATCATCGTAAAGTGATATCAACTTGGAAGGTACAACTTTACAATTATTTTCTTAGAATATACCCCAAAATCACCCCCTAAATTTTGCTTGACTAATTACGGGACACCCTGTAAAAGATTCGAAAGTTCAAAACTATATAGTCATTTTTAATGCATTTCATTGGTTATTGCACCTACTCATTTCTTTTTTATTCACTGCATATTTCCAAACAATCAAGTTTCATTATTTAAAAAATTTATTTAATTTAAAGTATTTGGAGCACGCACTCTAATTAAAAGTGCATGCCATAAATGTTTGGATAAATTTCAATTTTCTAAATAAACTGAAACGTTAAATTAACCCTATTAGATAAATAGATATTCATGTTTAAAAATTAAAATATTATTTTTGGTTTTGTATTCAAATAAAAAAAAAAAATTGACAAAAGCTTTGTTTGTAGCTAATGGTTTACTAATTTTAAATAAGCGAATGAGCCATACAAAAATGCCTATCTCATTTATTCTTTTGGAATATCATTTATTCATTTAATTAACTTTGAATTAATGAATTGGCTCTCATCAAAATAACACAAAACAAAAAAATTAACTCAATAGCATTTAAATTGAGATGAATTTGGTTTTTGAAACTTTTTGTGTTCATATTTATCCATTACAGAATCGATTTTTTTTTTTTGTTTTGCTCAAAGTTATTTTAAGCTTATTTTCTCAATCAATTGAATTCGCAATATTGAATAATTATGCCTAATTATAATTCAAAATAAATATTAATTATGACTTTTTTTTGAGTAAACTCATTTTATTAGTGGTAGTTTTTGGAATAATGATGAATTTGGTCCACAAATGAGGTCTTTCGAAATAATTGTATTCATCTAATTATATCTGTCCTTTTTTTTTTTGTTTTGGCTGTGGGAACAAGCATTTGGCAATAAACAATGGCTGCCATATACAAATAATGTTTCGCTTGTATCCATTAATTTGAACTACCTTATCCAATTTATACGAGTAGACACAATCATGAGCACGAAGTTTGGAGAAGTTGTAGGGGATCATCCAACACCTGTTGCTTGGGACAATAATATGAATGATGCTTTTGCTCTGCTCCTGCACTTTATGCATCCAAACTTGTTCTTTGGTTATATTATGCTTGAGACCGACCAACTGACCAAACAAAACATATGTCCTTTTGGTCATTGCTAACATTGTGTTCTCTGTTTGAACAAGTGGGGGCTTGTGGTCTTTTTGTGTCTCTCACCTGCTACCTTTTCATTGTGTATTTCTACATACAGAGTTGATGTAGAAGAGAAAAGAAAATAACAAAAAACAAAAAAATAAAGAAACAAAAACAGGAACGGCAACGACGACGACGACATTTTCCTTGTAAGAGAGCTGACTTTGCAAAAACGAAGAAATCCTGCGGAACATTAATTAAAAAATGACATTTTATCCACCACATGAGTGGTCGGCATCCACTTAAAATGCTAATTGCATTATACGTGCGACAAAAACTAAAGGAAAACAATTTTCACACGAGTTAAAGGGCAAAAAAGTTGTTTCTGTGTGTATGTGTTTTTTTTTTCCACCGGAGCAGGAAGGATACACATATACCGAAAGAAGAACTTTGCAGCTGATGCGTTTTGACTTCTGAAGGTAAATGATGGCGTGTTGTAATTTACGTTCAAGCAGTTTCTTTGGAAAAAGTGGTAAGGAGTTCATAACTGATGTGGTTTTATGGATTTTTTTAGTTATGAAAGGTGCAATGCATTCAAAAGTGTATATTTACATTCTTGAATCTGTAATAACCTCATTTTAACATAATTTTCTGTTGTAACGATTAATTTGTTATAATTTTAAAATTGAATGATCTGAATTTATATTAAAAGACCATACTATCAAGTTTAAATATTTTAAAGGGAATTTTTGAATGTTGCCACACTTGCAGTTCGAAAAATTAAAGGGTTTTTGTAAAATTTGGCGAAATTTCGTTGGCCTTTATAATGTAATTTTCAATTGAAGCACTGGAACTATAAAGTTGAAGGATTGAAATTGAGCTACGATTGGTGTTAAGAAGCTGATTGAAATGAAAATTGGAAAATGATGCACAGTTTTTTGGTTTCCAATTCAGTGATTTAGAAATCCGGAAAATCTTAGAATAATTTTCAGCACTCTTCAAATTTTAAGAATAATTCATTAAAAAGTGGCAAAGTAAATGATAAATTCACCAAAACTGTCGAAAAATTTTGCATGGGTACAGTGTTTGGATGCAGTGTTATGCTGATACGGCTGCCATTTAGAGTTTGTTATGTACAGTTGTTGAAGTTGTATAGTATATTTTCTGCCGGTTCTGATATCGGCTAGCTGATAAGCACTTTTCTTGAAAAGCAGTACTCTTGGATTCTGCGTAAGAGGAAGTACATCTGAAAAAAGGTGGCATAGGCTTTAAAACGAACCCAGTTAAGTAAAAAAAAAAAAAAAAATATTTTGAAAACTAGCCAGAAAAAAACTTGGTATAATACCTTTTATTGTGAAAAGCTACATCGGCAGTTATCTGCTGTCATAAATTCAGTTTTATGCGTTTTATTCTCGAAAATAACATCCAAGAAATTTGCCTTTTTTGTGTGAAATGATTTCCTTTTAACCTTAACTCTCTAAAACCTAGTTTGCTTTTATATGTAACCTTTCCCTTCACTCTACAAAATTAATTTATTTTCAACAGTTTGAAAATTGATTTACCTAGCAGAAGTACCTTCATACCCAAATATGTACTTTTCATGTACGAGTATACCCTTCTAATTTATGTGTTACCTTTTCGTCAGTTTATTTGTTCATTCTCATTAAGTTGTCATTGTTTTAGTCATGAAAACCACTACTACCTGGGTACAACAATTTCACTTCCCCATCCCACATTTTCAACACTTACTCAAGCCGCATTCTGGCAATCTTAATTTAAACTCGTCAATATTACAAACATTTATATTATACCTATATACACCAAGAAACACAAAGTCAATGTTATTAAAGGAACAATGCTTATAGCTCCAAACTGTAATTGTCATTATCCAAGACAAACCTCTCCCTCGATTTTCAAATCCTCTTGATATTATTTGTGTTGTGGTGGTTACTTTTGATGACATATAAACTAATCCAACAAACACACACACAAATACAAATACAAAAAGCGAAGAGCAAATATCTTAAGACAGCAAGAAGCTTCAATATTGCAAAGAGATATTATACTCTTCGGTATCTACAATATTCTACGATGGATACCATCAATTGTTGGTTGGTTGGCTCAAATCGTACATGAAGGTACTGTAAGTAGGTACTCGAAAAAAAAAAGAAAAACCAGAATCAACTTGGAGTGTATACTCAGCAACAACAACAACAACACAAGTACACCCATGCAACACTACTTAAACGAATGAAGCTGGAAAACCTGCTTTAGCCCATAGGACAGCAACTTGAGGAAGTAAAATCCAAACTTCAATCAGCTTCTCCAGCATCTTTTTTGTTGTCCACCACATCGCATTAAATACATAGAAGAAGATAGATGCACAAACAAAGCAATGTGATAGAATGTGCCCCTTAGAAAAAGCATCAAGTGAAAGTCGTTAAGTAAACAATTATTGGGTCACGTTAGCTTCCTTATCCTAATCCCACTTGACGCACGTCACGGCCCACACAACAATAACTACTCGAGATGGACGCGCGCCCACCAATTCACAGGATTAACCGGAAAGTTGTATACTAAAGCGCCATCTATCACATACCAATCATACCAGAGTCCGAGTCCCGCAGTATTTCTATTGCTCGAATAGGTCTTGAAGTCGCGTATACAAAGAAAACCAGTTTTATTGATATACAAGAAGTATCTGCTAGTAAGTTGGTAAACAAAGATTCTTCTTCAGCAATTTATGCGAAAACACTATTTTAAAATGCACATGCTTCGAATTGGCGACTCATTTGTTGTGGCTTGGCGGCAGTGGTTCGGTTTTAAACACAACAACTTTGGCTGCCAAAGACGATGATGACGATGATGGCGGAAGATTCAAAGTCAGGGTCATAAAAACAGCACGGCAACGATACAGGATGATATGCTAGTGTCGTAACTCGTATGAAGATCTGCTCGCATGAAGAAAGCCTTTCACTTCACCGATGCTCCTTTGTGGCTGAATTCTCATCAATCTGCGCGTGTAAGCTCACGTCTGTTGTAACTACTCTTGTAAGTCTCTGGGATAAGTTGAATGAACTTCCTATAACTAAGCTTGGGTGACTTGAGCTTAGCTTGCCGCGGCCAAGATGGAAGAAAAACATATAAAAGAGATAACAAGTTTTTTTTTCGCTTTTCTTTTTGTTTACCATGTTTTTTTTTCGTCTTTTTGTTCACTCAATTGAAGATGATGACGACGAAATCGCTTACAACACCTTAAGAGGCGCGCTTTTAGATCTCATTTTACCTATGTTGATGTTATGTAAGGTCTGGGGGTATGGGGTACATGAGAGATCAGAGATGAGACTCTCCATAAATGATTCATAAAATAATTGTTTGTTGTGTTTGTATCCAAGATTGTGGTTTCACTTTTTTCCCATGCTAATTGGCGTTGGTATTAATAGCTTCATATGGAAATGAGTTTTTTTTTTTTTTTTGTTTAATGTCATCATAAATCATTTAATTTTTTTTTTGTATAAAAGAGGGGGTAAGTCTCATGAATTTATTAAATCAAAAGATATTCCATTTTGAAGAATTTTCAAGGTTTTTTTTTTTTAATGATAAATAAACCTAACATTATAAAATTCAGACCATTGACAAATTTAGTTTTAGATTTATGGGAATTTGTTTAAAAATTAGTGTGACCAGTTTAGATCTAGTAGAACCAACACAAGCTTATTTCTTTAATAAAAACATAATTTTTTTTAAAACTAATGTACTGTACTTAAAAACAAATACCTACAAGCCGATAAAGACCAGCTAAGAAGTAAACTACATTTTTTTAGAATTTTTGTTAGGAGTAGGACCAAAACTATACCGTTTTTATATTAGAAAATATTCATGCCTATTATGGAATTAGCAATACTTTATTCCCGGGGAGTAAGCGTGATGCACAGGGTTTGAGTTCGCATTTAAAGCAATTTTGAACTTTCCAGGTGAACTATATATTATCAATACGATTTCATTTCCAGTAACACACTTGCTCACCTGCGAGTTCTACAGGAGAAAAAATGGCTGAAATAAGTGCAAATCCCACCGCTACGCACTCATCGGATTCTATAATAAAGGTGATTATTTTTGTGCCTGCCACAAATCCATTTACATATTTCTGACTTTGGCGTAAACAACTGAACCAATTTCAACAAAAAAATACTACTAATACATTAAATGCGAGAAATTCCATGAATGCATTCAGTCTTGTATACAAAGTGAAAACTGAAAAAAAAGCATTCTTTGTGGCGCCTTTACTCTGAAAGTGTAATTGCTTAGAAAATAAATTGATAATTTGAATTTCTATGACTTATTTTCTGTACTATGCATGAGTCAACCTCCAGGTATTGGTCAAAGGCGATTTTCTGCCGTGCAAGTTGCATTTAAAAAACTATCAGTCTTGTATAGTTAAAGTTCTCATAGAAATTCATTTTTATGTAGGCAAGATGATGGTACAAGGCTAAGCAATCAGAAAATGGGGTAAAGATTCTTACAATTAAGTTGAAGAATAAAGCTTATGAGTGCGTAGTGCACACGACTTCTAAGACTGAGCAAAATCTGTTATGCGTGGGTTCGATTCCCATGATGTGCATAGAAAGTTTTTCATAATAAAATTGGATTAAAGCTCACCACCACAAAAAGGAGACTGATGAGTGCATAAGTGGCAAAGTACGAAATAGCTATATCTCTAGCCAAACAAAAGTGGTAGCGCCTTTAAGTTATTGTTGTTGTTCAAACACTCAATGAAATAAAGCTTATGTTTGCCAAAAACGTTGTTCGAATAAAGACAACATTTGAAAAGTTAAAAAGCATACATTACATTTTTATTGCTAAAGTCTATTTAAGAAAATAATAAAGGTAACGTAAGGTCCTATATCACGTAGAGTGCTTTACGTTTTCTATGACTTACTGTACCTTAAAAAAAAAAATACGGTCACGACTTGAAAAAGTAAACAAAATTCCTTATATTTCAATTTAGTGCATAATTTAGGGCTATTTTTAGCAAAAATGAAACCCTTCCGAACTGAAATATGCAAAAGAAATGTCTTGAGTTGTTTCGTGTAAATGATTAGTGTTGTAGAGGTAAAAACTTATTATTCTGAAGTTTCAAAGGAAAACTTTAAAGTCAGTCCCTTTTTTCATTCTCTCAAAGTTTTTTTTTTTTTGTTTTGTTTTGTTTTTAATGATTATATAGTACCTCCTCTTATACTCTAGTAATGTAGCTCACTTTAGAAATAAATCGCTAAAAGCACTCTCTTGGTTCTATAAAATAACAACGCGACGATGACAAGCAGAACTCTCCTTTTTAGTTTCTCATCATGCAATGCAGTAAAAGTTTGTTCCTTCTTTCTTATACAATAGCTCCACAATTTAACACTTAAAATAAAAACAATAGAAAAAAGCTGCCGAAGAGAATGGAACAAAATGCAAATTATGAATTCATAATTAGAACCTTTACCTACATTATTTGTTCGTAAGTCTACGACTACGAGTATATTTAAAAATAAAAAGAGAGTCATCGGTGTGTTGTCGTGTGGCACACTGCACATTAAAATTACCGATATGGACGGTCTTCGTAATTCGGACTTTAGCTTTTGAAAAGGGTTGGTTTACTGTTTAACTCGGCAACTTTAGTTTGTAGATTTAGTAGAATGAGTTTGAGCAGCGCATTATCATTATTCGCTCATTTCTTGAAATTGGGTCACCCTTTTTTTTTTGTTTTTTATTGTTCATTTTCTCTCAAGCAAACTATAATGCTAGTGTTTCTTTCTGAGCAACGATGGAAGCAACTTTGCGCTCTTAAGCTAATTGCAGCAGTGAAGTTATAAAACTATTTTTAAGCAATAAAAGAAGAATGCAAATGTCAGATGAAGAAGAAAAAAAAAGTATTTAAACAAAAAGAACACAAAAAGAACACAACAACATACATTATACAATGGAAAACTTTTTGACTTTTTTTTTTAAAGTTAAGTTAAATAGCGTGCGTTTAAATGTTTCTTTCAAAAGGCATGTGAATGCACAAAAAACGAACCAATTATACCTACGTACAATAATGGGGGAAATTATAATGAAGGGTCCCCTATATACCTTGGGAAAGTTTTGTTTATCTGCGATATCCTGCAGACTGAAATGGAAACTTCAATTAAATGGGTTCAAGTATCCAAACAAATGCGAAATGCCTAGAAGAGTAATGATATTATATTTATTCTGGAAAAGCTGTAATCATTATATTCGCTTGAAGAAAAACTGCTTCACAAAAAAGGTAATTATAAAAACATTAAAGATAGAGGGTAGCTTGATGTAAAAAGTTCTTAAAAATAAACTGCAACAAGGAGAAATAAATTTGCAGTAGCAGTGTTTTCACCTTTTTCAAACAAAATCTCCTACCTACGAAACGATAACCTGAACATATGCTTTATTATAATGTATTATGAAAAGGAGATCCATCTTTTACATACATAGCAAAATTAAAGACAAAGAAATTGGCATTTTCAACGTCTCGATTTTCTTGGGAGAAAATCTAATAAACTTTTTTATACCTTCACTCCCATTTGGTCTGAGCCTATACCAGAATAATTTAATTTTTTTTTAGAAATTACCTTAATTATCTCTCTAATAAGTTCGACCTCGAGGTCAAACGAATTCACACAAAAATTAGGCTCAAAACGTAGGTGAGACCTTCTCTAAACGAAAACTGCATTTAAAGACTCAGCATGGGTGTTTAATGAAAGATAAATTTCTATAAAAAGCAGTTCCAGCAGATTATGATGATTGTCATGCGCTGGAGAAACTTAAATACATGTCAAACTTCAAACGATGCATACATTACAATTAAATAAGCATGTCAGATATAGCAAATCCCCTGCTAAATTGTTTTCTAGAATTGCTGCGAAAAAACAAAATTACAAATTCTAGAGTAGTTTTCGATGAAAACGAAGATGCGGATGATGTCTTATGAACAATTATTATAAAATCAAAATATTTAAAATTTATAACCTTAAAAAAATTAAAAGGAAATAAACCTGCAGTATACATATTTAATTTTCCTTAGCCCCAATTTTTCAGAGATAAAGCTCAGTTAGAGCCTAATCCTGTGAATAATAGTTTTTTTTTATATGGAGTTTATTCTTCTAATAGCTTAACTAAGCTTTCAATACTTGAATTGCATTGAATATGCAGACAATACTTATTTTTAGATTTAGAAACTATGGAACACATCAGTTGTTCACATAACCCTTTTTCTTTTTAGAGCTCATTTTGTAATTACCCCCTATCGAAGGGTGGTATATCTCTAACTTCATACTTCATCGTTAATTTAGTTTAATGAAGGGCTATTTAAAAAAAAAGGTGCTAACTTCTTGCTTTTACGACACATTAACTTCAATTAATCCAAAGGTAAAAGTGTTGTATGGAATTAATGAGTGGTAATTCTTATTTATAATACAATTAGAAAGATCATTTACAAATCAAAGTTGTCGGTATATGTTTCTTTGTACAAAAAATAATTGGAACCCAAAAAAAAACAAAAATCAAAAATGTTTCCAATTTTAATTGTTTTCCTTTTTTGGCTGGCACCTATAGGACCATTCAAATCCTTAAAAAATAAATTCTGATTAAACACAACCCCCACCGTAATAATGCCATCGAAATAAAAAGTAAATTCAAAAAGAAACTATATGAGTACACCATGTGAATCGTTTTATTAATTAAACCTTTTCATAAAAAAAAAAAAAAAAAAAAACAATATAGGGTTTTATTTTATTCCATTCTATGTATGCTATTTGGCATGAAAATTGAAATCCAAAACCATTCATACGAAAACGAAAACGAGTGTCACTTCGCATTCGCACTAAACGATGTAGAAACATACTGTTCATTTTCGTACATAAGCTCCTCCCCAACGATTTTAGCTAGGAAACTGATTTCCAATTAACTAAAAGCTCCTTCTATTGCTTCATTTGTTCTTAATTGCATCTGGGTCTGTGGTTAATCCAATTTAGGGGTACGAAGAGCGACAGCTACCGCAAGCTGGCGGCTCTGGTTGGAGAATGGGTAGGGTGGTTTATGCAATTGAACTCCGTCAGCAACCAGCACGTAGCAATTCCGTGTTACATTTTAATTTCTTTTTATAGCAACGACGAGTATACAAGTCAAAAATTAGGTTTGAGGGGAAAGAATATGCTGTAAGATTCTTCACCATCTCTGCTGTGTATAGTAAGTAAGTAACTTGAGGCAGGAAGACAATTGCCCCCCCCCCCCCCCCCTAATCCTGATGAGGAGGAGAGAGTGAAAAAATATGGAGGCAACTTTGTTGGCTTGGCTTGGCACTCACCTGATTAACACCGTTTCGCTGCACACGTCCTTGCTGGCTCTGACGATCTTGATCCCTGCTAATGATGTCTGCTACTGGCTGGGAGGACTGAGTAGTATATGTTTTATGTTCCTATAGGTTGTATCTGGAGTATGAACTGGATTCTTTTTTCTTTCTTTATGTTTTGTTTTATTTCTATGAGTGTAATGCTCTTAATCCAATTTAACGGTTTTTCTCATATTTTTTTTTTTTATTATTTTTCGTTATTTATACCGAGCTCAATTTAGAGCATCTAGTTAGGAAAACGGGGATAGTTGGGGATTTTGCTTTAAAACTTGTGTGACCTTATTCAGTTGATTTCTTTGAACACCACAACGTTGCAAACAATTAAAAATGAAACCAAATGGATTATTTTCTGACCAGGTAGGTATACTAAAGGGGAAGAACGTGATATACTGCGGTTATATTCGCGAAACTTCTCTATCAGAATGGATGGTTACCGCGATGAATTATTTCTGAAATCAAAGAAAAATAATTATGTAATTGATTTATTAGTTTATTAAGATGTTGGTATAAAATATATACTATTTTTTTAATAAGAAAAATGACTTATAGGATATTTTATATTCCAGAAAAAAGAAAAAAAACAATGCTGTTAAAGAAACATTAAGTTGTTCATACTAAAAGCACATTAGTTGCGTAATTAAGGTAAAGTGTAGGTACCGGACCAATGTACGTATTCAAATATAAGTTAATCGTAATGGATTTGAATTATCGATCTAGCTTAATTATTTTTTTACTTGCGATATAAGTACCTACTCAGGGCAAGTTTACGATTCGTAAAAAACAAATTGAAGTCGAGATAACAATCAAACATGACATTACGATGATAGAGAATGCAAAAAAAAGTGGGTCTGGCAATTCTGTCTGTTTGTCTGCCGTGTCCATATCTCGAGCCTTAAAAGCTGATGCAATTTTTTTTTCAAAATTGGTAGTTAAGGGTTTTAAGTGGGTCCCCAGAGAGAAAATTAAATTTTTTTTTGTGTTGGACTAAAATTAACGGTAGTAGGGCAGGCTGCTATATGTGACGAAAATGGAAAAACTTATTCTTTTCAAAATCGACTCTAACGATTTTGATTAAAAATTTTGTATATATATTAACTATAAAGGTCGCCTGAAATAAAAAAAAATATTTGTTCATCGGTTAATAACGGTACCAGTTTTTTTTCTTATGATTTTTTTTTTTGGTAAAAGGATTTCGGTGACAATTTTTACACAAAAGTTTGTTAGCGATTTTCAAATTATATTTATATTTTCTTTAAAATGGCATAACCAATTTTTTGATATTTTTTTTGTATGGAAAATATTTTTTTTAACGGCTCCAACAATTTTCTTTTTTTTTCTAAAAATGTATCCTTCTTAGAAAAAAAAAAGGCACTTTTAGTTTTGAGCTAAAAATATGTATGAAGTTTTTAAGAGTTGCTAATGCTTCTTATGTAAAGTTTTTAAAAACAAATAATTAAAAGAAATTTTCAAAAAAAAACATAAAATTCATTACTAAAATAACAATTTCATGTTTTTTTTGAAAATTTCTCATAAAATTATTTATTTTTTAAAACTTTATATAAGAAACTTCGGCAACTTTCACAAACTTCTGCATACAAAAACTCGTGAAAATCGAGTAAAATAAATAATTTTACAAGGAATTTTCAAAAACAAAACATAAAATTCATTACTAAAATAACAATGCATACAAAAACTCGTGAAAAATCGAGTAAGTCGTATGGGAAAAAAGACGGTCCAAGGCCAGACCCCGTTTAATATAGAGAAAAAAAGTGGTTTCCATATTGAATTTCTAATGATAAATTCAATTCACATTTTGAAAATTTCGTTATTGGTGCAACAATTTCAATTCGGCGTTCTTGAGTCAAGAATTTAAAATATTTATTTTTGCATTTTAACACAAGGTGGGTGCGATCAAGTGACAACTGAACTCAACCAATTGGAGCCAGCTAGTCAGGTACCAAAAAGGCTTGTTGGTTAAGGCGGATTGTAAGTGGCATCTTAATAAAGTAAGGATGTATAGGGTATTAATAAACTACAATATACAGTTGTTGTAAATATTAAAATATGTATGAACTTTACCTTCTTATTTATTGCAAAAGTCAGCTTTTCTGTTATAACTTTCAGTGCTTTAAAATGCACACAAAAAGGGCAAATTATAAAAATTGATAAAACCGTCGAATTGAACAAAATTTAAATTCAATATAGTATGTACTCATACGTAAGGACATTCACGTCGATTATAACACAGACAAACAACAACAAAAAAAAAAACACTCAAAAGATATTTATTCGATTCGCAACGTATAATCACATTAATTCACTCTTATCTTGCCTTGTTTTCGTGCCAAAATAAGAAACAACAACAAAATAGAGTAGGTAGATAGATATCTTTTAAAATATACACACACTAGCGCCCTCTTTTGCATTTATAGATATATTTATGTGTAGATATCTATCTTATAAGAGGCTTTTCAATTTAATTTTTTTTTCTTTTTTATTGAAACTACAAAAACGATGATTTCGTTTCGTTTCTAGAGCAAATAATCCGTTTATTATGCTCCACATTCACAGCATAACGCCCTTGGGAGTCGTCCTTTTTTTGTCGCTTCGGATGACTTCTCTTTTTTTATTATAACTTCACTTCTTTATGCACCACATGGTAAAAATAACTTTTGCAATTCCAACGACACAAAAAGAGGACAAACAGGAAGTTTTTTTTCCAAAAAAAATTGTATACTTAAGTGTAGAAAGATAGATATATGTACTTATATCCAGAATAATCAAAAGGACACTTCCTTATTGTGATATTCGACAATAACAAAATATAGAATCCTTCTACTTCTACACATACGAAAAAAAACTTTAAATCGCGTTTATAATTCTGCAGAGCAGAGAGCGAGACAACCCATATTATATTACTTTTCCATACAAAATAAAAGCACTCAACAAATATTATAGGTACGTTAAAAGCCAAATATCAAACAAGTTGGCCTACAGATGGCCTTATTGTTCCACTATTTCACAGTGTTTAAGTGCGACCGCTGGAATGCTGTATGTATGTATATAGCTTTAGGTTAACTAAAAAAAGGTTTATTTCATAACGTTTTCCAACCGCATTGAACTCGAATAGATTCTGAAATTAAATTTCCATCAATGTTTTAATTGGGCGCCATTTAGTAAGAACACGTTAGATAGGGCTTCATAGTCGCTCCCTTTGCGATAAACTGTCAATAAAAATTCAGTATTGACTAACACACCATCCTACATACGCACGTATAACCAGATTATCTTTGTATTTTTTTTTTTTGTTTTGTGACACCAAACTCCACGCACTCCCTCCCAAAGCACAGTTTCATAAGCGCCCACCAGGCATCAAAACTTGATTTTTGGCGATAAACAATAAACAAACAAAAAGCAAAACAAACTTCTTGTTTACAATTCTCGGGCCCAATCCGGCATTGCATCCATCAAAACCACCGAAACAGAGGCAGACAGAGAAAGAGAGAAAGAAAAAGAGAGAGCGAGTGAGACGATAATAATATAAATACGGTTATCAATTAAGAAACGAAGAAAAGATTCAAAAATATTTTCGTTTTACTTTTTTTGTTTGTTGGTCAAAACATTTCACACGGAATTCGAGTTTAACTTGCAGGCAGGCTGCAGCGCGACCAGCGTCAGATTTTCTTAACAGAAACAGAGAAAGAGACTTATCTCCGAAGAGAAGCACTTTATTTGTTCAGCGGGAGAACAACGATTGAGAGAAAGAGAGAGAGGGAAACTTCAAGTTTTAAAAGTATCTTTTAGATAGCTTTAACCAATTTTGTTGCTGAAGTTATAATTGGGGGACACCTTGAGTGGTTTTATTCAAAATCAAAACACAAACAAAAGAATAAACACTTTCAAGACACTTGTTTGGGGGCTTTGAACAACGCGATATAATCTCTATCTCTGTCCAACGCGAGCAACAGCGATCCAACGAGTTGAACAGTCACCGAACGTCTGTTTGAGTCTGGCCTCGGTCGATATTCGAACCCAACCGTCGTTGTTGTCATATCGTTATAGTCGCCGCCACCGTAGCCATCGTCTTCGTCGCCATCGCCATCGTCGACGACGTTCAAGTAGAGTTGTTGTGGTAAGAGCACTGGAGGAATCTTCTATATCTCTGGGGCTACACGGTCTTTTATTTTTTTTATTTTTTTGTTCATCCACTCCATCTATAATGCCAAAGAACAACGAAGACCCAACGAAGAAGAAAACAACTACAAAGGTATAGGAATTATAAAAATACAACAACAACATCAACAAAAATAAAACACTAGAGGTAGGCAGAGGTACCTATACCAAAGCCAATCCGCTTTATTGGATTCTGGAATTGGATGCAGTTCAAACCAGGGCACGAGGTGAGGTGCGGAATCGGATGCCTGCCTTGGGATGGTGTATCCGCAAAAAAGAGCCTACTCAGGTTACGTTCAACAAAAATGATGATGATGGTGGATGGTATGTATGGTAGTTGTGTATTGGGCCATCAGCCCTGGCCGGCACTTCTCCCTTTTTCGATTTACAATCCCTTTGTGGTTTAATTTGGTAAAGAAATTGGCAAGAACCGCATTGTGCACCAGAGAGTGCCTTTTTTGTGGGATTCCTGACCTGGCGTATGCGGCATGGCGCGGTGGTTTTGGATGCTTGTTGTTTTTTTTTTCTGTTTTGTTCGTTGTTCTTGGTTGTTTCATGTTTGTTACCTACGCGCGCAAACGAGTTGTGTACCTACATTTTTGGCCCGCAATGGAAGCACGAATCTCATAAATTTCGCATTCCAGTTGAGGTTCACATGGCTCCTATTTATTTGTGTTCAGTGGTTGTTTCTGTTTTTTTTTTTTTTTCTGTTGAGTACTGATGCCCACCAGCAGCGACGACAGCTTCTAGCTAAAGTTAGTTAAAGGGGCTGCGATGTAGGTACTCTCAGAACCGGATTTTTTTTTTAATTTTTTTATCAAAAATATTCAAAGTGGGGTTGGCGAGGTATTAAACGGGTGCAAACGCAGAGGTGTACTCTCTTAATATATCCAACTATGCTCTTTAGAGTCTTATGGCTTTTTATCTAAACAGTTTCATGCGTAGAAAGGAACAAAAACGACGTTAACTATTATATCTTTTTAGAAGATGTGGATGCTGTGTGTGGATAGTACAAACGAGATGAACTTATTTTTGGTTTGAATATTTGGTTGGTGTTTAGTAAACTTGAAAATTTCTGTTAAAAAATCAAGCTTTGGACCGTTGTAAGTTCAAAGTGTACTAACTTACATTTGAAACAGGACGTTTGGAAATGCGTTTTCATTCTTTCGCTAGTAAGCTATTATAGAAAAATGCCTTGTATAAGGATATTGAATAGATGTACCTGTATAATTTTTATGAATTTGAGTTTTTCATGAGGTGATCAGCGAGAAACTTTATGTTAAAAAAGTTTAACTTGTTTAATTTTTTTTTTAAGGGAAGAAAATGTTCCACATACGCCATAGTGACCCTTTAAGCAAATAATGAATCCCAGTGTAGTTGCCCTTTGTAGTAATTAAGTCTTAATTTTTTTAAGAATATACACTAGCCCAAAGAATTAAAGGAACAAGATTTTGTTCTAAAAATTTTAGTGCTTTTCAGTAGTATGAATTAAAATGCATTTGAAGGCATTAGTCTTTAGTTTCCA
The DNA here is from genome assembly GCA_948107695.1 of Meliscaeva auricollis. Classification (NCBI taxonomy): domain Eukaryota; kingdom Metazoa; phylum Arthropoda; class Insecta; order Diptera; family Syrphidae; genus Meliscaeva; species Meliscaeva auricollis. The sequence continues at coordinate 11,246,743 of OX403618.1, forward strand.
AATCTTTTGACGAATTAATTTTTTGAGCTACAATTATGTCGCAATCGTGAAAAATACAGAAGCATCAATTTTTTTCTTAATTTTTGATTTTGTTTTTCATGTCAAAAAAGTGTACATTTTTTCGGTTAAATAAATACAAATTTCAATTAGAAAATTTAATAAGTACGATTTTTTTTTCGATCAGATATCCGTCTTCAAATGGAAAATTGTATTTTTATCTTTATGACGTGAGCTTGGTAACAGTATGTTGTAAAAAAATAAATAAAAATAATATAAAGAATCGGCTTTCAAATGCATTTTAATTCATCTCAATCCGACCATTTTTAACAGATATACAGTCTATCCGAAAATCACTAAAATGTTCAGAAAAAAATCTTGTTCTTTTAATTCTTTAGCTAGTATAATTGGTCATTCACATCATTACTAAGTACATATGGGAAGCTACTCTTCGTTACCGCCTTCCTTACGTAAAGAGGTTTGATCAAGTTTTTGTGCGATTTAAATTTTTTTACAATTTTACATAATTTGATTTAACAGTCGGGGCATTCCACGTGAAGTGGACATACCAAAAAATGAATTTTAATAATATTTGAATATATTATGCCTATGTTTGGGATCGACCTAAAAAACAAAATATTTTTGCAATTTAAGGTCTGGCTCTGGTAGGACCATAAAAATTGGACTTTTAGTCAGGTAAGGTCTTTTTTAAATGTAACTGTGAAGCTACATAAAAATCGTAAAAATTAATTAAGTAGTGGCATTTATAGTTTAAAAGATGCCCTTTTTGAACTTATTTTTAGATTTTTGAAAAAAACGATCTCGCTTCGTTTAAGACAATACAAAAACACTCGGATTTCTAAACATGATGAAAAAAGACTAAAAATGTAGTATCTGCCCAGTGTTTAAGTTTTAAAATAGTCGTTTTGGCTGGTTGGTAACAATTGCGTTCCATTAGACTGTTTTAAAGCATAATTTTGATTCAGTTTTTTTAAGGACGGTGCTGCCAAACCCCAAATGAGATTCTTTTTAGGATAGAGCTACAGGGCCCGTATTATGAATTACGAAAGGAAAGGCAACCAAATGAAACCCAAGGAACACGATAGTCATTACGAATGTGTAAATGATGAATTAACTTATAATTTTTCAAACGAAAAACCGATACAAACACAAAATGTACAAAACGATTGAAATCTAAATCAAATACCTACGTATTACAAAAACGATTATCGTTAATCATAATCACAATTCCAAAAAACGAAGGATTCTGAACGACAATCGTAATTCGTAATACAGGAAAAGAACTAAAAACTTGGGATTCAGCAATTAATTTCGTACAATCGGGTTATGGCGATGCAAGCTATAATTCGTAGAACATTCAACTTGGTTCATTTAAGCGTTATAATAAGATACTCTCGATTGAATCAAATTAAATACTTCCAGTCCACTTAACTCGATTGTATCAAGCTATGCGCTGGGTCCTCATAGGCGTTTAGTCCTAGATCATTGGAGGAAACAATTCGCATTTATAAAAAAAAACGCAAAATCAAAATGTCCTACAAACCCCCAGAGTATGTTTTTGCAAAAAGATGAAAGAATGATTCTCACTTTAGGCTAATACCTACCAAGTATGTAGTTTATTTTGTACACTTTTGCACATCTTGTTTCTTGGTTAATAGTAAAATCGAATAAGCATACTTAACCAAGAGCATTGTCTACCAACAGCATAAAACCAATTTATAATAAGTATTTTTAATTGTATTGCACTTTCTTGCCACTCGAAGCCAAATTTTAGTATAAGATTTAGGTCCATGATCCTTGTTCCTAAGTTTCAAATGCTCGGAAATGTTCCAAGCTATTGGTTCACAGACCCAAATACCGAAATATTCGAAAATAAAACCAATTATTCTATGAGTCAACTTAAGCGACAAAGTTTATTTTATAAAAAGAATTTCTGCAACTCCACGAGGAAGAAGCTTTTCCATGTAGTCGGGTCTTCTCCAATAAAAGACCATAGAAAAAAATAAAGAAAAAAGAAAGCAGACACAATTGCAGTCGTCGTCTACTTCAACTTCTTCTTGGGGCGGAGATTGTTGGTGTGTCCACACTTCTTCTTGCGGCAATTTGTGGCCCTTGGATGCAACCTGGCGTAGCACTTGCGGCAAATCATTTTGTCGCAGTTGTACTTTTGGGCCAGAATACGCAGAGATGGTTCAATGATACCACCACGCAAACGGAGCACCAAGTGAAGGGTGGATTCCTTCTGGATGTTGTAGTCGGACAAAGTGCGACCATCTTCCAATTGTTTTCCAGCGAAGATCAAACGCTGTTGGTCTGGGGGAATTCCCTCCTTGTCTTGAATCTTGGCTTTGACATTTTCGATTGTGTCAGAGGGTTCAACCTCCAAGGTAATCGTTTTTCCAGTAAGTGTCTTGACGAAGATCTGCATTTTGGATGTGTTTCTGCAAAATAAAATTGAAAAATTACATTTAATTGGAAATAAGACAATTTCACAAAAGAAAGTGACGTGTTTCACAAACACGATTTGAGGTTAGAAAAAATGCGTCGACAGAAATTTTGATTAAATTTCACTTTTTATTTGAAGAATAATGTATTAAATGCTTTGGTTTTTATTTCTAGATGTTCAAATGAACAATTTATTGTATATTTCACGACTTTTTAGCACTTTTTTGACAAATTTTCTTAAGCTCACCTTTAAAACGTGCACCAAATGCCAATCACAAATTGAAAAGAAGTTTTCCAAGATGGCGGGAAATTTTTATGAACGAGCTGCCATGTTTTTTAGAGGAACTGCCAACTTTGATTTTTATTTAATTGAAATGTTATCGATAAGAGGGATTTTTTTTCGATAAACATTTGTATATTAGTTATCGCAAAATATACAAAAATTCTTGTGGCCGATTTCATAAACATTTAAGACTTTTTAATGTTTAAATGATATTTTTATGGCGCAAACGTCATGTATAGGTTTAAGAGTCTGTTAAATTTTTAATAGGGATTGGTTAAATCAGCAGCAAAGGCTTGCACAAACCAAAGGGCGAGAGTGTGACAAGAACTTTTATATGAAAAACGCTTTGCGCCTTTTCGAATTTGGTGTGGGTACTCTCATATGCCGCTGTGTAAATAAATTTTGTCGTTGTCTTGTCGCACTGTCGTGTCGCACTGTCCCATTATGGTTTGGCCAAGCCCTTATTCGTGCATTGGCGAAAAACCATACTTTGTATTGTACCTGTTTCTGCTTATGTGTAGGCACATGAAAAACGTCAAAACAAATTGCCTGTGTGCAAAATATTTTGTGAATGTTTTCATAAATTTAATGTTGGATTTTAAAACAAAGACGTTTCGAGACCATTGCCAAGGTGACATTACGATAACTTATGCACTTTGAAAATATGCAAGATCAAAAAATTACAGTAACAAAAAATTGAAATTGAATTCACTATCGTTTATTAAAATGCGCACGAAACCTGAAAACGACAAGAACAAATTCCAAAATTTAAAAGAAGCTATTGGTTTTCCAGAATAAAGAAAAAACACCAAAACCAATCTTGCTTTTTTGTGTACCGACTACACTTTCAAATTTCTATCGAAAAACTCTTCCTACACATCTCTATTGAAGAAATTTACCATCATTTTCGAAACCACAACCATCTTCACCTCATTTCATTAAACATGTGATTTGACATTTATAAAAATCTGTCTACTGTGTTCTCGCTCCAACTCATAGAGCTCTTCATTAATTTTCTTCATATCATTTTAAAGTGTAGATTCGTAAAGTGGTTCTACACGAAAAAAGAAAAAAACTAATTTATAAAAATTGATAGAATTAATTAATCGAAACAGAAAAAAACCTTTTTCATTCCCAAAAAGATAGTTTTAAAGTCGAGTTGAGTTTTTTTTCGAAAAAGAAAATGCCTATAAACTAGAATCCAAAGCAATACACACACATTTTGTTTTTTTCTCGCAAGAATCTTTCGCGACAAGAAAAGTTCGAATAAAATGCCGCAGGCCGATGAAAATAATGCATCGGACCAGGTAATGTTCTTAATCCAATAGACTATCCTATTCTAGATAATAAAAAATGGGTGTTTTAATTTTTTGGAAATAGGTTGCAGCGCCAGCAGCAACAGCCGATGGTGCTGTCGAACCAGCAGCAGGAGAGGCAGCGGAAAACCCACGTCTGCCATCGAAATTGGAATCGTTTTTCGCTGTAACCAAGTCATTGATATTGCGTGCCCTCATTATTTACTTTATTACGTCATTCTTTCGGCGACCAGCACCAACCAACGAAACAGCACCGGAAAAGGGATCAACTGCTGCCGCTGTTGGACCCAAAGTCAATGCCTGGAATTTATTTGAAAATGGAACTCTCTTCGATCTCCACGTTTATCTCTCGGAGAGTTTCGATGATGTAAACTTTGGCAATCCAGCAAATCTTGTGTGGCTCCATGAGGGCTTAACTTATGGCGACTGGATCTCAGGACCGAATGGCGATGGAACATATACGCACAGTCTGACTATAAAAGCATCCGAAAAATTGATGAACAACGGATCCATCTATTTGCATTCCTATGTGACGCGTGCCGGAGAAAGCCCGAATCCAAAGAGCCAGTACTACGCCAAAAAGTACATGGGCTACACTCGCAAGATGCTCAATAAGTTCAAGAAAATTCGCATAAATCGCAACTACAACCTGCTGGCTGGAGAAAAGGAGAAGCCCTCCACAAATATAGAATTGCTCAAGGACACAATTGTGTCTCATTGGCATCCAAATTTAACCCTGAATCTGGTCACAGATCAGACAAACTGGGCCCAGGGCTCGATTCCACCTCCACTCGATGAATACGTTCAGTTCATTGAAAGTGGCCGCACCTACCTCCCGATTCTGTTTATCAACGACTACTGGAACCTCCAGCGGGAGTATACTCCCATAAATGAGACCACCCCCTTGCTTGAACTCCATCTGACCTACCAGCCATTGAGCATGTTCAAGTGGCAGCTCTATGCTGCCCAATCCATGAAGAACAAGTGGGCTGGTGGTATGTTCGGTGAGATTATGAATGCCGGAGGGGCTGTGGCCGATGAGAACGATGAGGATCAGGACTCCATCAAGGAAACCCTCCTCGAGACAAACATTTACCTACTTGGTCTGACCATTGCCATATCGATCCTACATTCCGTGTTCGAACTGCTGGCATTTAAGAACGACATTCAGTTCTGGAACAACAGGCAATCCCTGGAGGGTCTCTCCGTGCGTTCGGTCTTCTTCGGGGTATTCCAATCGCTCATTGTTCTGCTCTATGTGCTGGACAATGAGACCAACATCATGATTCGTCTGTCCTGCTTCGTCGGCCTGGGCATTGAAGTCTGGAAGATCCACAAGGTCGTGGACATCAAGTATGACGGGTCGAATAAAGTGCTGGGAATCCTACCACGAGTTTCGTTCAAAGACAAGAGTTCCTACGAGGAAAGCGCAACCAAAGAATACGATAATTTAGCCTTTAAGTATCTCAGTTGGGCCTGTTTCCCCCTGCTCATAGGCTACTTTGGCTACTCGCTGTTCTACAACGAGCACAAAGGCTGGTACTCCTTCGTGCTGAACATGCTCTACGGGTATCTCCTCACATTCGGATTCATCATGATGACTCCGCAACTCTTCATCAACTACAAAATGAAATCAGTAGCGCACATGCCATGGCGCATGATGACCTACAAATTCCTAAACACCTTCATCGATGACATCTTTGCATTTGTGATCAAGATGCCGACCATGTATCGGTTGGGGTGCTTCCGGGACGATATTGTCTTCTTTATCTTCTTGTACCAGCGATGGATGTACAAGGTTGATCATAAGCGTATGAACGAGTTCGGTTTCTCGAAGGAAATGGAGGAGGAGGCGGCTCTGCGAAAGGCAGCCGGTGCTGGAGGAGCGATAAAACCAGCCGAGGAGAAGAAGAAGGACTAAACAGATGCAAAAATAGGACACACAAATGAATTTTAAAATAAAAATTTTTGTTAAAATTCTTTTCATCATAATTTTTAATGTAAACTCTTTTCTTTTTTTTTTTTTTTGTTATGATAAAAAAATATTTATTGTAAACTCCGACTGGGTGTTTCGTTTTGAATTACTGTTTATAACAGTAGTACTTTTGTAACTTGTGTAGTTTTGTAATTTATTTCCTCGCCTGATCCTTTCGATTGTTAGTTTTATTTCTAGTTCAATTATTATGATGCATTTCTGTTCGTTGGTTTAGTAATTTAAAAAAAGCAACAAATCTTGTTGAGTACGCATAACTTATTAATAAATTATCATCTAAATGTAAATCTCATATTTTTCTTCGTCTCTCTCATTCGGTGGTAGATATACATAAATAATTGTGTTTGTTTTAAAATTATTGTGTAAACCATGAAGTAAAAGAAGGCAGAAAAAGAAAGAACATTCATAAAATATAGACAAATTATCATAACTAAAATTAATTTTGTTTTCAGTTGTTTTTATTAAATTTGGTTTAAATCTTAAACGATTCTCTTATCTTTATGCACGAAGTTATCTTGAAATCGTTTTTCTACTTTTCCGTTGGTGATAACTGATAAGAATGTGGGTTTTATTTACTGACGTGGCCTAAACTCGTTTTAAAAGACTATAAACATACGTTGCGAATTAAATGACGCCGAATAAGAAGGAATGTTGAGTCATCTTTAACATAACGATGATATACTGTGACATCCACGTGTATAATTTAAGATTTCAAATATTCAGAATACACTCAAGAACAAATGTAAACTAACTTGGCCTTGAAAAGCAAAGGTTAACAAAATAAAATGCACTTCTGCGTCGCACGAACATGCTGTTATTGTTAAAGTTGTTTAGAATTTTGTATCCTTATATACAAAATTATTAAAAATTTACCTATAAGGTACCACGCCTCTTCATTTGAGCTAGAAACATGAATTTTGAGATAAATTTTATAAGGTTCCAAGGTAAAAAGTGTATTCGGCCGCATAATGAACTCCATTCCTGAAAAAGCAATCATACAGCTATGTTCTACGCTTTACTTTACATGGATTTCGATTTGATTTCGAGTGAAAGATAGATGACGAACCTAGCTGATAGAATTCGTTCGTAATGGCAATGATGGCAATTTGTATGAAATTTTCCATATATGCAGGGCTAAAAGCTAAAGTGAACCAAGTCGTAAAAAGTGAATTCGGAGATATAACGAGTTAAAGTAAATACGCTACCATTGAATCTTATGGTGAATGTTTTTTTCTCGAACAAATGACAATTTGAAATGAAACACTTTTTGACCAAACTAATGACAGACCTTAAAAGAGTTAAGCCTTCCGCAGATTTTGGCACTAGATTTGGATTTTTTTTTTAATTCCTCCGTCACAGTTGTGAGACCTCCATATATTTGACTATGCACCAATATCAATGCTATTTTAAATCGATAAAATCGTTTCAAAAAAGGAAAATTCAAAAACACTTTGCCTATGGCAGGATGGGGCGTTATTAAACAAAAGAAATTGTATTAAGTTTAGCATACTCGAATGCTTAATTTAATGGCGTTTGAGTTAAGGTTAAAACAAAAACCTAGCTCTAAAAATCGGACTCGGCAAACAGGTGAAAACCTGAAATCCTATGGAAAATTACAATTTTGCCTTTTGTTTTTCGATTTTCTGACGAATGACGAAAAGAGTTGGTATCCCCTTTTGAAAAGTTACTCCTCGAATCAGCTTACCATTTAGAAGATGAATATTTCCTTTACTTTTCATCTATTTTGCTATTAATTAACAATTTATTTTATTTTTAAGTCAACAAATGAAGTTCTTAAACTTAAAAGAATTTGGTCAATTTCTAGCACAGTGATTAGAATTGACAAATTAAAATAAAATTGGGTTTAATAAACAAAAACTTTGTTCCTGTTGCGTTCTAATCCGAATAGGTTTGCATTTTTAACTTTTTTTTCTACTTTTAAATTTAAATTCGTTCTTGTCCTAATCATATAAAATTTGATGTTTGTAAACACAAGAAATCAACTATTCAATGTCAATAGTCCCTGCGATCGAGCGTTTGAATGCGGAAAGTTGCGACTGAGTTTCCCTATCGTGTCAATCGCAACACGTGTTTCAATGCAATCTATCGCCATCGCAATCGCTTCGGTGAGTGAGATTTTTATGGACCTCCTCATATGAGGCTCTGTTTGTCATCGTTTCGCTCTGTGGAGCGACAGTGTGACAAGGACTTTGTCACGGTTGGGGAGGGTACTCTCATATGACACTGTCGCGGGACGGAGCGACACGACGACAAACAGCGGCATATGAAAGTTCCCACACAAGACGCCACAAAGGGTTTCTCTTATGAATGTCCTTCTCGCACTTTAACTTGACAGAGCGACACTTTACAGAAAATCGAACGACTTTTTTTTGTAATATTTGATATTTTACCAATATTCAACAAATTTACCCTATATAATTCATCCAACATCCCTGTGTTTTGAAATGTTTTCCTCAAATGTCACCAAAACTGCAAACCAAATGTCAGTTGTGGAAAAAAGGTGAAAAAATTGTACGCAAAATTTTTCAAGAACAAATTTTTTGTTTATTTCTTTAAAAAAAAATATATATATGTTTCGGTAACTTATGAATAAAATCATTAAAACGTTTATTACCCATTCTTGTTGATGATAAATCCAAAATTAATTCCAAAAATATCCTTCAAGACTTTTGAATAAAAACACAAAAATGTGCCCATAGCACAAGAAAGAAACCTCCGGTTGGAAAATGCTCACGTAGATTTATTTCCTGTTTCTACGGATTGCATATGATTATTTATTATTTTACCAAATTCATTTTATCATGTATTCGGAGTGGGCTTCGCTTTCTTCGACTATTGCGTCAAATAGTGCCGAAGCACAATCGTCTAGTGTGCTAAATAAATTTCCAGCTTCAGCAGGCAAAGAAGTCGCTGTTTCGGTTGTTAAGCAGCTGGCATCTAATTTGGGAATAACACAAAATGCTGAACCAAGTCATTTGGTCAAAGATGAAGAGGCTCGTTATTATCAATTCGAGAAAATGTATGTTAATTGTTTAATTTTCATTTAATAGGTGATTTGGTGTATGGATGTCATTTGCTTCGGTCTATCATTGCCACTGCAGGAGCATGAAACTATCAAAGATTGCGTTAATGTTTACTGTGAGTGGCTGACGGCATTGCATCCGAATCCCCGAATCAGTGTTCCGAAACCTATCTGCGATGATCCAAACATGTACTGCAGAAAAGTAATCAGTCACCTCCATAATCTTTTTGTTCCACGGCAGGGAGAAAGTAAGTACGCAAAATGGTTTGTAGATCTTTGTTCTTCAGCGTCAGCTGTACTTCTTGATGAAAGAAGTACTCCTTTTTTAATTAATAGATAAGAAGAAAACATTTCTTGCTATAAATTTTCTTAAATTCTTTCTGAAAATACAATTTTTTAAATTTCTTGCAAGTCTTACCTTTTTTGTATCAACCCCTGGGTACGTGTTAATACCATAACCAGTGTTATCTACAAATTTCAGAGCATAAATAATTCTATCGCTTTTTAGGTGCTGATAAAATCAATCGACAAGCAGTTCTCTGTCATCGAGTCCTGCGAACACTTCAGCAAACTGCACAAATATCACAAACAATGAATCGTGACACATGGGAATCCTTGCTCCTCTTCCTGCTGGCAATCAATGAAATCCTTTTGGCTCCGCCAACAGTCAAAGATGATGTTGGTGATCAGCTTTGTGAACGTGTGTTAAGTGTGCTCTTTGAAGTTTGGCTCTTGGCATGCGTCCGATGCTTTCCATCACCATCATTGTGGAAGACACTACAAGAATCCTGTGCGCTTTGGAGACATCGAATAGCTTTAATTGAACAATGGAATCGAGTAAACTTAGCTTTAACCTCCCGATTACTCCAGTTTATGTATGGTCCTACATTTCCAGAACTCAAAATCTGTAAATAAAGAGAAAAAAAAAACTCTTTAATATTGTAAACTGATGAAATTAAATATCTTTTTGCAGCCGATGAAGATGCACAACTAATTCCAAGTGGAATAACAAATGATTGCGTGGCACAAACATGGTACCGCTTCCTGCGAACAATTGGAAATCCAACAGCTCTTTGCTATCCGCATGTCATAAGTAAGTCTTCACATTTTATGCAATGGGCTATGACACGCGAGAAAGGTGCTGAACCCTACCAACATCCTTGTTTGCTGCTCCTTCCTCAAATATTCCTTAAGGCGATAAAAGGAATCTCCTCACAAGTTGACGCGTACTTGGGTAAGTTACACACCCAACATTATCCACTTAACACACATTCGTCCATACTCTCTTTTTAACTCTTTGAATTACTACTTATCAAATAACTTTCGCTTACTTCAGGTATCTATCAGCCATCGCATAGCCACGATGAAAATATCACAAATCTAATGGACATTCGTTCGTCATTGAGCGATGCCATTCACGGTAGCGGTTCTGGTTTAAATCATAATACTCATCATTTGTTTGGTTTTAGTACTGGTGCTGGTGGTAGTAGTAGTAAATCAGGAGCCACCGAAGCCAGTGGCTCCTCGTTTCTTAGTGGCTTAAGTGGCAATACGGCTACACATGCTCTTAACGCTATAATTGGCCATCATCATCATTCGTCTAGTGCTAGCAGTAGCTCGTCGTATGGAACTCCATTAACATCAACAACCTCAGGTTTAGGTAGTAGTGTTGCAACAGGAGAACATTTACCACATTCACCTACGCCACCATTACAAAGGCGCCTGGCCAAGTCTTTTAGTGTGGCGCCATCTATATCACAACAAAAGGGTGTGGTGTTTGATTTTTCTTTTATCCTCTTTGAATTTGTTTGATTTTTTTTCTGAAAGAAAATCATTAATGTGTGGTATTCGTTTGTAGTTTTCTTTTAAACTCAGCTTTTGTGCTTGTTTCTAATGCCATATATGATTAATTCTTTTTAAATCTCTTGTTTGTCCTTTGTTCATTGCTTTGTTTTGAGTATACTTTCATTTTTGTTGTTTTTTGTATTCATCCTTATCTCAAAATTCCATCTTAATCGGAATTTTGACACGAATACCAAAATAATAACCAAAATTCATCCCTATCAGGAATGAAATTTCATGGGTTTTTTTTTTTTAGGAAAAAGGACTCTCAATCGAAAAATTTCTTAGAAAGTGACTTCCTTTTCACCTTTCTGTTATTCTTAATACAAAATTCTATTTCCCAAAACAAAATTCCCCGGGAAATTTCATTCCTCATAGGATTGATTCATTCAGTTGTCTTAACGAACGGACTCTGTGATAGTTTTGTAAGTAATCGTAATAAATCTCCGATTACGAGGGTTTCTGAGAACATGCCGGTTCATTTATTCCTTCATACATACAAAGTTTTTTGATAATTTCAAAAAGTTTTTTCTTCAACTAAAACTTCATTTGCATTTATATTCGTTGTAAATCATTGATAAGTCTTCATTAATTACCTAGTTAACAAATAACATAGATCGAATATCTACTCAATTGACTCGAATACCTTTAGTCAGATAAATAACACAAATTTAGGAAATTTATGTATGTAGCTAAAACAAGGCAAAGGGCAAGTATAGGATTCCGAAAAAAAAATCGAGCTCGAGATAACAATGACACATGACATTATAAGTAGGTTCCGCTATTCAATCTGCTTGTACGTCAATAGGCTCAAAGTGATTCTCCAGCAGGGAAATTAATGTTTTAGGACGAAAACTAACGGTAACCTAATTTTTGTCAAAAAATGGCTCTAATGGTTTTAATTAAAATTTTCCACCTACAGAATTGTTTATTTCAAAAAATTATTAACTGCTATTGCTTTACATTCAGCACAAATTTGCGAGGGCAAACCGTTGTACGAGACAATGTCTGACGGGATATAGGTTTGCGGAAATATATACATTTTATCGCAAGTACAAATTCTTGAGGACGTCATTTATTTTAAGCAACGAAGTTGCTAAACGGAAGTACCATACAAAATCGGCGTTATTAGGAATTCTATTTGTATTGTAGATTTCCCGAAAAAAGTAACCGGAAATTCCATGGTAATGGAAAATTTCAAACAAATTAGCGATCTACCTTTCTAAACAAAAAAATCTACATCAAAAGGATTCTGTGATTGTTCGTTCACTAATTCGTAAAGCTTTTTTTTACTATGACCTGTATTACACGCGGCCGCATGTTTTAGCCTCGCCTGTATGAAGTGAAAAAAAGATAGATAATAAAACAGTATGAATAGATTATAAAACATTCATACTGTTTTATTATCTTTCTTTTTTTCACTTCATACAGGCGAGGCTAAAACATGCGGCCGTGTATTACTGATCAATACAAAAAGAATTCATCATAAGGTCGAATATTTTAATATTTAAAAAACATTATACTTGCAAGGTTATAAAATTACATATGAATGAACTAACACTAGACCCTTATAATGTTCCTAAAACTGCTAAGCTTTAACGCTGAAAACCTCTTGAGTGGACGTAAAAATAAATGCAATTTACCTCTTCAATCGTGCTAAAGAGTTTGACTCGTCGCAAATATTTTTGCATTCGGTATCGGTAACATCCGATTACATCCTCGCTAGAATAGAAACTAACTTAACTGGTTGCAAGTCGGAACCCCACAAAATAAATATCTCGTGTCCGTGTGCCCCAGGGTTCCATTCTGTCTCATACTCTCTCTTTTTTATCAATAAGAATCTTTTGTCATATCATGTCCTTTGGATATAAATCTGCAACGATATAATATGATAAGTTTTTGAAATTCTGATCTCGATAGCATTATCCCATGGGGACTAAGAAACCGCTTAAAATTGAATGCTTCAAACACTTTCTGTTCCTGGTACGAACGAGCATTACAAACCACATCCTGTAGAATGACGTCGGCAAAAATGCTGCGTAATGTTTAGATTTTGTCTGTATATGTAAGAAACTCTCTTTTTTCTAATCTTGCTCCAGTGCAAAAATCCACCTGATAAATAGAAAGTAGAAACAATTACATTTATTGAGCACCGGAGGAGTAATGATTCATGTTTCTCCCTGTTTTATGGCTATCATGTGAATGTGAAACACGTTACCCGCCTCTGTACCCGTATCTGTTCTTAAATCCTTACCTATTTTGATAAGGCTTGCACTGTGTTTACCATATTATGAGTACTCAAATCCCTGAATGCGGGTGAATTATGAAAAATGGAGTAATATTGAGGTCATTTTATTAACCGTGTGTCGTCTATAACAAATTCTCAGAATATTGCTACTGATCCGGATACTGATTTTCGAATGCATTCAACAGCTGCCATGCCATGCCACTTTTAGCTATTATTTGTTAGCTATGTTTTTATTTCGTATTTGTTTAAAAGAAAGAAACTCATTTTTAATTTATATTTTAGATTACTTTTGAATACCGCCTAGCACCTTTTTGTAGAATAGAATTAGTAGTTGTATGATTTTACTAACCTTAACCATATTTTTTTTTTAAATAATTTGTAGTTTTATTTTTTAGCCCCATGATTCAACGGAATTGAAATCAAAATAAAAATTGATAGATTTCACGGGAAAAAATGTATACAAAAACTTATCACTTTCCTTTTTTATTTTGCACAAAAAAAATTATTTAGTAAGATTTAACTTCTTTAATTTTAGTAGCTTTAAATTGATTTTAGTCGTTGGAGTAGCTTAATTGTTTTATTTCATTTAACTTCTTGTGTTCTTGTGTTCAATTTGAAAAGTAGATTTCTAATTCGTTTACTGATAACGATAGAAATATATTGAGGGGCGTTGATGCCTTTGTTCTTTTTTTGTTATACAGTGAATGAATTTGTTTTATCATAATTGATTCTGTTTTGGTTGAATGATAAATTGTTCTTTTCCGTCTTAAAATAATTTTTGTTTTTTTTTTGAAAGGTTTAAGCAAAGCAGCTTTAATTGGATTGACCAGTTCTCGTTCACAAAGTACACAACCACCACTAACGCCAACATCTGGACCACCATCATCGAGTAGTTTAAATTGTAACAATATATTTCTTTTTAAAAGAAACACATATATTTAAATATTTTTTATATTAAAGCTCTTCCATCCATGGGTTCGGAGCCGCGACCACCATTGGCACCGAATCGTCCAAAGTGCAATAGTGTCCTTCATCTATTTGGTGAATGGTTATTTGAAGCTGCTTACATAGGCGGCGAATCATGGTTAGCAAATGCAAAGCGTCAAGCATCTGAGGCTAGCAAAAGACCATCTTCCATGGTAATGGAGAATCGTAAGGGAAGCATATCCTTGTCACAACCGAATTCTAATAATGATCCTGCAAATCTTCCCCGAGGGCTGACAATAGATAAATTCGAATCAGGACGTGCCGAAGCAATTGGAGCTCTGTGTAAAATATTCTGCTCGAAGAAAACCGGCGAAGAGATCCTTCCCGTCTATTTGGCACGTTTCTACATGGCTCTGCAACAATGCATGAAAATAACTGAGAGCAACGAATGTGACGAAACTTTGGCATCGATATTGCTGAACTCTTCAGATTTGTTTCGTTTAGATTTAGATGGAATTCATGTTTTATTGCCAGCATTTATAGCTGCTCTCGAGGTGGTTTTGCCTGATAAAGACTTGAAAATCAAATCCCTATCAACGAACTACAATAAAATAGAATTACGAAGAGCTTCGATTAATATTTTACTTTCAATGTTGACGTTACCATTGCATTTTCAGACTTTACAAATTCGTGATTTAAATAATGAACATCCAGAGAAGTGAGTTATTTTTACAACAAAAAGAAAAAGAAAAAGAAAATATGGTTAATATTTGATTCATTTCAGAGTTATGACTTTTATTCAGCTTAAGCCGCGCCTCATAAATATATTGATGAATGCTCTACAAGTAGAAACTGATGCACAAAATACCCACATGCTGCTGGGTGGACTTCTACTTACAGTACAGGATTCCGTAAATTTTGAAGAAATCGAAATGAAGAGGGAAAATGTGCCCGCATCATCGCCTCCCCCTGGCGAATCGAACATCTTCAGTTCAGGTTTGAGATTATTTTTCGTATAAACTTTTGCGTTTGCGTCTTTTTCGCTCTGTTTTTTCTCTTCAGCTTTCTCACTCGTGATTCAGCTTTTTGTGCGCTCACATTCTATTCTCTTTTTTATAAATTCATTTTTTGTTTCGTGTTTTCTTTTAGTGTTTTATTTTTTTATTGTTGTATTTTATTATTTTTATTATTTTATGTTGTTCCTTTCTTTTTTATGTTGTGTATTCTGTGTTTCACAAAAAAAAAAAAAAAAAACAAAATATAATAACGTGTAGCCTGTTCAGAGAGATCAGCTTCGATAGCAAGTGGCGGAAACATTAGTTTGGGCCCCCATAATCCATCAACGAGTGGAGGCGGTTATGCAACAGGAGGATATGGAAGTGCTGCAACTGTTACCGGTGGCGCCGGTGGTGGTAAAGGTTCTATTGGACGTGATAGTTCATCGCAGCATGATTATCCCAGTTTGACTGTCTCCGATGATTTCCCAGTGGAATTATTACAAGAATTTGAGACAGCTTCGGTCTATGGTAAATTTATTTAGTTTTTTGTTTTTCTTTATTTTTAATCCTTATTTTTTTAATATTTTTTTATTTTAATTTTAATAACTTTTGTGTAAATATATAAATTGTTTGTTTTTTTTTTTTACTTTAAAGCTTTATGTTTTTTGATTACACACTACATGCAATTTATTTTTTGTAGCTAATTCTTTTTTCCAAATTATTTAAGATTAACATTTATTTATTTTTAGTTACCATTTCAATACAAAATAAAATTATGCAAAAAAGCACTATGAACAGAATGTCGTGACTAATGCTAAAAATCAATTTTCGGACTAACCTAGTCTTCACATATGTACACTTTTTTATAAAAAAATTATAGAATTCATAATTCATAATTATGATTTCGAAGACATAAGTCGGTCGGCCAAACCAATTTCTTGAGTGAGATCTTTAAGAATTTGTAAAAGTTAACAGCGTTTCAAAGTGGTACGATATAATCTAAGTAATAAACACACTGACATACTTCAGTGATTTGTGTTTGGAGTAGAGGTCACATGAACTTTATAAAAATGAAATAGTTGGTGGTCATCGCCATTATCACATTTACATATATGTTTTTAACCAGATCAGCTTTATAAAATCTCAAAGAATCCCCTTCTCTGTCAAATACTGACGAAGCGAAGACGATTATAATTAGATTGATGAGTTTTCAGAAACCTGAACTGGTTAAATCTTTCTTAAACAGAATTTATCGTATTTCTGCCTTTCTTATTATTTATTATTATGATAACGACTTATGCAGTGAGTATGCAATTGAAGGGTCCAGGGGAAAAAAACAGGGGCAAATGTCCACTTTATGTCGAAATTAAATATAATCAGGTCGCATAGTATTTATTGAATACTTTCTAAGAGTATCCTTACTTTTAGAAACCCAATTTAATTCTTTCTTAAAACGTAAAAAAAGATGTGCCCTTAGTAATAAATTGTATGGAAAACTGAATTAAAATGTGTTTTTTCACGGAATGGGTTTGAATGAACTCATGCCGTGTTTCCCTGGACCCTTCAGTTTTAAACGTCCATTTTTTGGTTGCATTCTACGAAAATTAACTGTCTTTATAAAAAAATGGGAGTTTTGGAACAGATACTCTATCATTTTAAGCCCCACCAAGAACTCGACATATCACACATGCAATCAAATACCAATAAGAAATACCAATAATTTTGTTCTACCACTCACACCCTATTAAGTATGGGTGCTCAGTTATTCGATAGCTATAGCAATCCGTTCATGAAAGACAAAAATGAGAAAAAAACGTTTGTAAATGTGGAATAAATGTGTAGAGACTCGTGTACTCTTATCACAAAAAGAAGGAAATTTTCGAACACAACAGTAATGTCGTTTTCGAAGCATCCAGAAGTCTTCTGAAACTGTTTAATTGGCACAAAAATGACACAATAAAACAGTTTCTTCTGGACTTCCAATCGAAAACGAAATAAAAATAAGAAGCAGAGAAGTCAGTAATTGAAAATTGGTTGATACTTGGCTACTGCTATTTACATCCAATATTCAATCGGAAGTCGACTAAATTAATATCCCTTTAAAAAAATATCCTTTTACTTGAAATATCGCCTTGCAAGCATTCTTGGTATTCTCCTGGAATACCCGTAAAGACTGGTAAATGATGATGATCATTATAAAATGTTCCATTACGTCTATTATGACACACATTAACCATTACACTTCCAAATAAACACAAAACTCATATTTTTTTAACCATTTAATTGCATTCATTCATTTGGACAATCATTTCTCGTTTAATTTGATTTAAAGAACTAATTTTGTTTTTAAATCCAACCTACTGCTCCCATTTTACAGACAATGCACATGCTCTCTTCGTACGAGCCACATACCTTGTGTGTCATCGTTTGATTTCATCATGGAAGACTGATCTCAATGTATCACTAGCAGCGCTCGAGCTCCTTTCGGGGCTTGCGCGTCTACAGATTCGGGATTCAGGTAAGTTATTTTTTATAAAAAAAGAAAAACAACCAAACAACAATGCTAACCCTTGTAAATATTATTAAATGTTGTAAAGTCAAATTCAAATTAAAATACAAATTTTAAGATAGAAAAAAATCTTATCTAATATTTGCATAAAAATGGTTCTAACCATCTACCAACCTCTTTCTATTTCTCTTTAACAAAACAAAACAAAAAAAAAATTACCTTTCCACTGCCTAAATATTCCTCGTCCAATTATTGAATAAAATTCAAATCAAAAATACAAAAAAAAACCGCAGCCAGGAAACTAACAAACGGTAATAGACACTCACTCATTTTACTAACACAAGCACTTTTTGTTTTCGTTTCAAAAAAAAAAAAAAAAAAACAAACATCTCTTTCGTTCGTTCACATATCGTTCGAACACCATTGTATAGAACAATTAGTAGCAATTGAAGAACCAAGTCAAAATCTAACGATCATTTCCACAGACGCTCTAGAATGTAAGCGAGCGGTGAAGTGGATATGCGACTACATCTGTTATCAATGCTCGAGACCACCGCCTGCACATAGCAAGGATCTGCATAGTACCATTGTTGCTGCATTTCAATGCACATCGGCATGGCTAATGCAACATCCATATCTGCTGCAGGATCAAGATTGCTTTAAGACCGTGATTGAAGTCGTCGAATTGGGTATATCGGGATCGAAAAGTGTTGGCAAGCCAGGTGAGCCCCCAAAATACAAAGACCAAAAAGAATTGAAACCAGTTTCGATGAGGGTGCGAGATGCTGCAGATATTCTTTTAACAATTATTATGGAACAAGTTGGCTATTTTCCAAAAGAAAGTGGTTCATCCGAAACTATTTCGTCGTTGTTGGATGAAATTAATTTGGTTAAATATTGTAATTCTGTTGATTCTAAAAACATAACCACAGAACAGGCCATACAAAAGTTCAAGTATTTTGTGACGGAAAATAATTCGATTCTCGCTTTGCTGGAGGAGCCATTAGGAAATGTAGAAGATCCACAGCCCACTCTTACAAGTAAGTAATTTATACTGTTTGTTTTTAAGGATTATTCCAACCACCAACCCCAACAACAGGAAGAAAGTGAAATCTAATTACTTATGACCTCTTTCCATTTATCTCTTTGCATATTTAGTGCTTCTACGAAGTCCTTTTGGTCGACATGTATGGAATTTTCAAACGCGCTACCTGCCGCGTAGTAAATCTGGCAAAAAACATACCCCTGTTAATCCTGGAAGACCGGTACCAATGTCTGATCCGCCCAAGCGGGTAGAAGTCGTCCAAAAAAACTATCCCGATGGTGTAGAAAAAGCAACACCCTGTGCTGCAGATTTCTCTATTCCGACATTGGACAAAGTTCGAGAGCAATTTGGTACCGATTTAATGAACAAATGGGACAAGCTTGTTGAAAATCAAGCAATTCAAGAGAAACAATCTTGGAAAGAAACTGAAAAATCAGGCGAAACATTACAACATACCCCAGAGTGTGTTCCACCGACACCAATATATGAAAATCAAACCGCTCGTTTGTTTCTATCGCAATTTGGATTTATTTCATATGAGCCCGAAGCTGAAATGAATGAAATTCCAGGCTACAGGCAACTTATTGCTTTGGATTCAGAACGCAAAAACTTTGCCCAAGACATTGATGTTTTAGACAAGTTGAGTACACGGAGCCACGATACAGTTCATGTGTTTTATATGAAATTTGGACAAAAAACTGCTGAAGAAATCATTGGCAATATGAATGCGGAAAATATTAAAGCACTGAATCACAATTTTGGAAAAATGTTATTGACCCTAGGCTGGCCGGTGGATTTACAAGACCATTGTGGCTGGACGGGATCTATGTCAACTAGTTGGATACTGAGAAATAAAGATGAAACACCCCGCGAGGAGTCGGATGATTATCGATTCAATGGAAAATCTAGAGTTTTATATTGGGCGGATGTAAGTTCAGAAATAGCTTTTGTAGTTCCAACAGAATTCAATCGACAGAACGAAAAACTCACAACCACAACGGACGGCAGTTGTTTGTCGCATTCTGCCAGTGACAAAAGTGTTTGGAATGAAAAAAATGTGTCAGTAGATGCGGGAACTAGTAAAAGTACAACTACGGGTGCGAAACCAAGAACTTTGTCACTGGAATTAGACCAGTCAAAAGAACCGGTTCCACCGACAAGACGGAAAAACGTTATCAAGCCATTGTTGCTGCCTCAACCACCTGCAAAGATTTTAGTCGTATGGATAGAAGGTTATGAAGATCATCTCAATTTCCCAATAGGTATTTATAAATATTATTTCAATTGTATTTGTTAAAAAAAACATAAAATTATACATTTATGTACATTTATAGACGATCTCCTATGTTACACTTCCACTGGTGAGGAATCTCAAATATCGCAAACCCCGAAGGCAAGTGACTGTCATGTGATATTCCTGCATGCTCTGCAGTCTGGATTACTGCGAGTTAAATTACAAGGTCCAAGCGGTCGTATGAGTTTTGCGACTCCTCTAGTCGATGGTATGGTGCTAAGTCGACGAGTTGTAGGTAATTTGGTGCGACAGACGGCACACAATATGGCCAAACGAAGACGGTTAGACCATGACGGGTAAGCAGAATGCATGTTCTAATTTAAACAAATTTTAAATGTATTGATATTTTATTTTTCGTTTCAGATTCCAACCCCCTCATGTGCGACGCCGTCTCAAAGTGCAAGACATAATCCAGAAATACAAATTTAATTTTTCACAGCCGGAACTGATAGCACATCTCTTCAAGAAATCAGCGTAATGTAGTTTTAACAGTATTAATACGGCAGACAAACAAAAAGTTATATAATGTATATTCGTATTTTTTCACTTCCTAATCTACTTTCTATTAATTAATTATTATTATTGTTAAAGCATTTATATTTGTTTTTTTTTTTTTTTAGTTTTAATTTAATTAAATTAATTGTGGTGTATGGTCAATCATAATAAATGATTTTAGTTGTAAGATGATAAAAAAAATAGTATTTAATTTTAATAAAATATTTTAAAAATCAATGCAAATTAAATAAGAGAATTTCAAATTGTATCTAGCACTATTTATGCTCTTGGATACATAATATTTTTGTTTTTCTATTCGGATCATGAACAAATAAACTTTGAGGTTCTTCCGTCGCGTGTGCAGGCGCGGAAAAAGAGTGTGGAAAACGAAGAAAAAAACATTTAAAAAACGTATGAGTGAATAATTGCGTCGAATATCTGGGGAAAAAAGCGTAGTATTTAAAAGTTCTTTCACCAGTATCCAGTGCTCTTATCCATTTCGCGTGGTATTTCGCAAGTATTCCGCTATCTTTCACGAATATTCCGCGCTTTTTTCCACAGTCTGCGTTATTTCGCCAATTTTCCGCGACTTTTTACACTTTTTCCTCGACTTCCCACGCAATATAAAATTACCTTCTATGTTATTGAATTTATTTTTTTCGATGGTTTATTTTAACCCAAAGTAAAAACTTTGAGTTAAAATAAACCATCGATACCCTTTGAACTAATGTTCACCTCCAACGTTTTAGAGAGATTTTTCTGTAGTAAGATCATTATTTTTGTTATTTTCATCGTTATATTTTTTTAAAACAATTTTTAGTAACAGAAAGATAGAATAATTAGTGGAAAGCATACAGAAGGACTGAATTTTTTCAAATAACAAGGATATTTTAGAAAAATGTCAATAACTTTTTTTATAACTATTTTTTCTAAGCCAAATTTTAACCAAATATGTATAAGGAAGGCTTATCTAAACACGAGTGTCAATAGTTAAGATTTAATAGACTTTTTTACGCTCTCCCAAAAAATCAAAACTTAAGTTAATAAAAATTCCTGCTGTAAAAGAGAATTAGAAAGTAACCGCAACACTTGCAATACAGTACCCATCATAAAACATAATTTTATTGCATAAAACTTGACCATGAATTGTATTCTGTGTGTTAAAACTAGCTTTGTGAAGGTAATGCAACTTAAAATCTACATCCTAAACGGATTAGTCGATTATATTCAAACTTAGTTTCTGGCATAATTTTTATGCCAGATACCGTTATTGAAAAAGCTTATTTTTCTTAAAATCTGGTGCATTTTGTTAAGTAAGATCTATCTTTAAATAAAAAACCTATTTTTCTCTCTGATTGGCCAAAAATATCATAAAAAGTTAGATTTGTTGTGCAATGTGACTAATAAAAGCTTCTCAGCTAAATTGAACTGAATGTTTTTGAACCCGGGGATGGTTCTCAGAATCGATGAAGAAACACTTTTCTTATGGGAGTAGGATTCTATTCCCTCCATCCCACACCCTTCTAATTTGAAGACATTATTCATTCTTGTGAGGATATAAATATCGAAAACAAACAACTCAGTTGGTAGATTCCGATTAAAACCCTTTTTTTTTGGTTAAGAATCTCGCAAAAAACCGACTAGAATCTTTTGTGCTAAATGGAACATTTTATACTATACTCGGTTCAACAAAGATTTCTCAGAAAACATGGGAAAGCTTTTTTCAAGTTTTTTACATGGGAGAGACTTATGTAATACGCTGCAGCCAAACTGAGATGCAAACCTTTTATTTGCTCTTTTACTGACAATCTTTGTTGGAGAGAGTATAATTGCCATTACAAATGGATTCCGATTATTTTTTTTCAGGATACGTAACAAATCTACGATACAACTGAATTTTTGAGAAGTAATATATTTAACCCCAATGCAAAAATGTCTGCTATAAACTCATGATTTTACAGAATGCATTTGGAACGTGAACGAGGAACCAAGGAACCCTTATCGGTATACCAGTTCTTCATTGCATAAAATGTTAAGACCCTGGATTAATAATCGGCCTTTCCATGAATTCCATGAGATTTCCCATTACGTTGGAATCTGTGATAGTTTTTTAAGAATTTGTAAATAATGTACAATAAGAATGGAATTCATGATACGGCAGACTATTGATATAAAATATTGATCCATCTATAATTTATGTATTATCACAAAATCAGAGATTTCTTTCTTGGACATTTTCAGTTTGGCATAACAAAGGCGGCAAGTATTTTATTTGGAAGCGATTTACTAAAGTCAATACCAACTTGGAGTTAACCGATAAATACCTATAGTAATGAAACAAAAGTTTACAACATTTCGGCAGGGGTTGCTGCCCTCTGCAGGGGACTTGATTGAACATAAAAAAATAAAGCTTTAAGAACAATTGCAAAACAACTTAAAAAAAAATTATATTTTGGAAATAAAACAGAAATTTATTAAAAAGTTATAGTTACGAAAAGACAAAATGTAATGTGCGAAATCTACAAATTAATAAATAACAAAAAATTTCTAACAAATAAAATAAAACAAATAAATAATTGTCTCCAATTTATGCGTCCAGATAGGCAGGAGACTAAGGCAAAGTAGGAAACGCTATCCACCGGAAGTTCTTGCCACATAAATGTCCATGATATCGTCAAACTGTTGTACAACTGGTTCCTTGCGTCCTTAAAATAAACAAACAAAAAAACACATACATAGGTACTTTGCATCTGCCTGATTGAAAAAATACTTACGTCTCACAATTGGCCGAACATGAGCCAAATTGCCTGGACTTAATTGTATCTCTTCTATATCTTCTTCTGATGTGTTCTCTTCGTCGATTAAATCTAGACGACGTCTACGTGCTGGGGGTGAAGCCAAGGTCGCTTGACCTTGGCGTTTTAAGGCACTTTGTACTGCAGCTTCTGCTCCTTGACGGGCTACGTTCAGTTCCGCGTTTTTTGTTGTTTTGCGAGTAGAATCCCTTAGCGAGATAATATTGGATGCCATTCGAACAAGTCTGTCTGTGGAATCGATGGAACTACTATGTGAATCCATTGAACGAGAATCAAATGGAATTACATCATTGGAACTATTGTCTCGATCAGATGTTCGTGCTAATGGGGTGTTCTTTTCTGGCAAGGTCACTTCCCGATTCACGGCTTTTCGTACCGCAGCGTCTGCTGCCTGCCGAGCTAAATTCAGCTCCGGATTTTTCGTTGTTTTGCGAGACGAATCCCTCAGCGAGAGGTAATTGGGTGCCATTTGAACAATTTTGTCTGTGGAGTCGACGGAAGTTTGAAGTGATTCCGAGGAATGAGTATCAAATGGAACTACATTGCCGGAACTGTTGTTTTCATGTGATATTTGTATAGCTGTGAGATGGCTGCGGGTAGAATTCTCCGAGCTAGTAGTCTTTGTAGAGACCGATCTAATGGATGCGTTTGTTATTGATGGTTGACTTAAGGAACTATCGTTCTTGGACTTTTTCGATTTGTAGATTTTTTCGAATTGTTGAAAACATTTTGGGCATAAATAGGAATCATCCTAGTTTTCAAGAAAAAATCATAAATTTATTATTTTATATATTAGAAGATTCTATAGTTTACCTTAAATTGAGGTTGCGCTTTGCGAATAAAGCGAAGTCTTGCTACTTCTAGCCTTTGGAAAGGACCCGTCTTTGTTTTGCAAATGAAACATGGCATTGTTGAAATCGTTTTTAATTTATTTTCAACACAATAAATATATGATTTAATACATGTTTAGCACAAAATTACGTTTCGCGCCTAGTTTTATTATTTGTAAACGAAAATAAATACAAAATTTTGACGTATGTATGAAGGACGAAATTCGGAACGGAAAACAAACTTCAAAAATTCAAATAACGTTTAGCTTCCAGTTTCCAATAATCATTTCAGATTTCGGCAGATGTTGGTACTTCTGTGCTAGCACCCCGAACACAATAGGTTCGTTTGGTAATTTTTCTGTATTCGGCTTTTACCCCAGACGTCAGAAAAAAAAATGGCAGCTCTCTAGTTGGAAGAAAGTTAGTAGCTTAAAAATTGAAATTAAAGAATATTTAGTGATAAGTCAGTTGGCTATCAACTAAAAATTAACATAATAATAATTTAAGCTGTTAATATAAAAAAAATATACACTTTTTTGCAAAAATACTGAATTTGGTATGCGTTGCGTTGTTTAATTTCATTCTTCTAACAAGACTTACCGTTTTCTTTCTTTTTTTTTTTATTTTTGTGTGAAAGAGAAGCGACAAAGAGAGAGAAAAATTCTCTCAAAAAGAGAAAAAACTTGCTACAGAGTTAACAAATGCATTTGGTCTGTTTGGTTACTTTTTGTAGCAACTTGTTCGAGAACTGTCAAATTATTAGAAAGAGCAAAAAAGAGAAAAATGGAAAACTATCTTAATTCAGTTTACTTTTTATAACTCCCGATTAACAATCATGCCTATTATGGAATTCAATACATTACACTCTCGGGGAATCAGCATGATTCACAGGGTTCGCACCCGCAGTCAAAGCAATTATGAACTTAGCAACGTGAACTGTATTATTTTACTTATATGAAATGAACTAACTTACCATTTCCACCAACAGACTCCCTCACCTGCGAGTCTTAAACGAGAAAATATGGCTGAAATAAGTGCGAATCCCGCCGCAGCGCATTCGTCGGATTCTGTAATAGGGCTGAATATCTTTTTAAAATTTAAAAAAGTTTATTAAATTTTACTTTAAAAAAGTCATCAAACAACTTCAAAGAGTACAAATGTGAAAATATGTTTTGTCCTCTACTAACACACTGCGAAATTCTATCTCACATCTCACAAAAACAAAAGTAAAAGTTAAATTGGTTTTAACTTTTACTTTTTCCCTTTTTTAAAACAAACAAATTCAAACAAATAGTTTTCAAAACAACAAGTTTAATGACAGCTTTTTAACAAACAGCGTATGTGTTTATTTTTCACTTTTGGCATTCACACTTTGATTGTAGTTAAGCCCTATAAAAATAATCCTATACTTGATAAATTTTTTGGGAAGCAGCTTTGAAGCGTTTTCTTGCTCTCCTACAAAACCATGAAAATGAACCTAAGATACTTTATATTTTCAGTCGAGATATAAAGACATTTTTTTTCACGTTCATCCCCATTACAAAAATCTAACACGGATGAGATTGGGATTCAATCTTAGCGGATTGTAAGTTGCCTCAAAACGTTCGTCAAAACGAATAAAAATAAAAAAAAAAAGAGCGTCAAACGCGAAAAACCGAGTTTAAAACGAGCCTTAACAACACACTCTTAAAAAAGCACTTTCAAACGTATACCATGTTTCCCACCTCGTTTCCCACCTTGATGCCACCTGTTTTCCCGATTCGTTTCCCGACTGCGTTTTCCCACTGTTTTCTCGCTTATTTTCCCGCTTGTTTTACTGCTTATTTTCCCGCCTGGTTTTTCGGCCTGTTTTCCCGCCTGGTTTCCCGCCTAAATTTCCGCTTGTTTTCACTTTGGTTTTCCCGCCTGTTTTCCCGCATGTTTTCCTGCCAGCTTTCCCTCCTGTTTACCCGCTTATTTCCCGCATGTTTTCCTGCCATTTTACTTTACCATCTTACGACGGTAAAGTGTTGCCCAAACCAAAGTGTCGACACGACAAAAATTTATTAAAATAACGTCATATGAGAGTACTCACACCAAATGGGACAAAGCGCCAAGCGTTTTTCATATGAAAACCCTTGTCGCTTAGACGCGCGACAGTGCGACATCTTGGTTTAGACAAGAATTTAAGGTTTACCACGGTCCATGAATACCGTTAAGGTCATGAATCTAACAATGGTAAATGTGGAAATCTTTTTAAGGCGTTTATGCAATAGCTGATTGGTACTCTCCATTATCATCATTATCAAAAAGGAGGGATTATATCCTTGTTAATGTTAAGCTCACTTTATAATAAGTACCTGCTCGTAAGGTGTATGTAGGTGATTAAGTATGAATGAAAATAAATTTATTTGAATTGTACTTTTAAGTTTGTTGAAATAAATTTCGTATACAGAAAAGAGGACCTGCTATTCTTCATTTATATTTTTAATTTTCTTATGTCACCTTGGTTCTAATCAAATCGACATTTTAACACATGTCTGATGTATCATCTCTAAGCCAACATTATATTCATCTCTCCTCATTTACGAGCACCACATTTATGATATTTGATATGTTCATTCTTTATGTTTCGGTCGGTGGACCCTCTAAAGATGCGAACTCTGTTGGGTGCCTTCTCATATTTGACATGTATCCAAAATTTTAATAATTTTTTCGCATCTATAAGAGGAAGCATGGAATTAACAAGAAATAAAAAGGAAAAAAAAGAAATGTTGAATGTGTCCTCCTTTTCATCTTCACTTATATACATGCTTTACCATAATATGCTTAGAGGGACATGAGATATGCGTCTATGGGGGAGATAAAATGATGTTCATTCAACACCTTAATTCTCTCCCCCTTTTATGATTTGAATTTTTCTTTTTCAATTTATGTTACATTTTTATTCCTTAAATATTATAGCATGAGAATGTTGTGTTGCAAATGTCACGTCCTATAATTTTATAGAAAAAAAATATACCTATATTTTGACAGCAATATAACACTGATATCCGATTATTGAGACCGAGCTGTCAAAGTTCAAAATATTAAAACTTAATTTTAGAAGGGAAAGAGCGAAATCGAATTTTTGTTTGTGTATTAAGTATAACTAGTACCGCCGAGCGTTCAAAATTTGGCAGCCTAATCATGAATTGTAGAAGAAAAGCTGCCTGTACCTTTCAAATAAGACCAAAATTATTAAAATCGGTTGCTTGGAAGCTATTTAAAAAGGGTGCAATAGAATTCTTATGATGATGGTGGTGTTGATGGATGATGATCTGCATCTGCAGATTTGCAAAAAAAAAAAAAAAACTAAAGCGGAATACAAAGTATAAACGATACCTAAAGCTCAAACGTTCCAGTCCATAATCTTCCTGCACTGCATTTAATGCAGCACAACATTCCGTACTATTAAAACATCAAGAACACCACCAACAACAACAACAACAACAACAACAGCAAAAAACAAGGAACAAAAATGGTGAAATAGGTCACGCCTTCTTGTATCCTTTTGGTAATAAGTTCGGACACGGTTCACTCGAGTGTACCGAAAAATTTGTTCTTTGGTCTAAATGGATTTTTTGTTGTTGTTTGCATTTGCTACATATTGCATCATAGTGTGATGGCAGTAGCGTGTGAGGAATTTTTTCAGTTTTTTGGAGATTCAAGCGTCAATCAAAAAAAATTTTAAATTTTTCGTTTATAAAAAATTCTTTTTTTTACTTTTAATATTATTCAGGGGCGGATTAAAGGCTACATGTGATGGTGGCAAGTTAATTAAAGAATTTGAATCACCAGAAGGTGTTCGGTTGAGGTGGGAGGCTTCAAATGTTCAACTTGTAATGATGTTTTTTTTTTTTTTTTTTTAATAAATTTTGACATTGAAAAATAAGCATTCTGAAGGAATGTTGATGTACATATACATGTAATTTTAAGATGTAGGAAGGTACCAATACATAATTAACAATGTTATAATCTCGATTTGCTTAAATCAGTAAGTTTGTTGCCAAGACCAAACGAACGAGTGGAAATGACAAAACAAATAAAAGAAAGCAAAAAACTAAGAAATCCTTCCATGTCAATTCCACACCGTGAAATTCCAACTCGATTCGTATTGTTAATAAATTGCACGATTGGATGGCACGTACTTGGTCTTATAGATAAAGTTACTTTATATGGTAAGCCTTTTTAGTAAAAATTTGTAATGCAGTTTTAGAAAATTTGATTTTCAAATGATTGAAACAGCTTTTAGAGTCATGAAAGAGAAATTCAGAATTAAAAAAAAAACGGTTCTATGGCAGGTACCGTTAATACCGGGTTTTTAAAAAATTGTTTTCATTTAAAGATAATCCTTATCCAAAAAAATGCCCATGATTTTTTTAATAAAAATCGTAGGAACCGTTTTTAAGAAAAATGAGTTTTTCTAAAACTGGTATATGACAGGTACCGTTATTTTTAGTAAAAAAAAGTAATTCAAAAAACGTCTGGGGATGGTCTCCAAAAAACGCCACAAACCCAGTTTAAACTAAATCGACCCATCGGCTTAGGCTGCGGTTTCTGATAAAAACAAACAGGCAGACAGAATATTCGGACCCACTTTTTTTTATTCTCTATCATCGTAATGTGATGTTTGATTGTTATCTCAATTTGTTTTTGGACGAATGCATAACTTGACATATAGTACATACTTACCTATATCGCAAGTAAGAACCATCATCAACTCATTGAAATCATGCGGCGTATAGGCTTAGCACACAGCCGAGGCTTTCTCAAGTTAATTTGACGCCTGATTTCAATAATTACACAAACAAAATATTATTTTCGTTTCACCAAGGTCTTTTTGTTCGTTTTTGGACATAAGTTATGCACATTTTAGTACCTACATTTCAAATAATTTACCCCATCAATGTAGCAGTGGTAAGGAACTTCTTGAGATAGCCAATGACTTTTCCTGAGCAATCAGTAATTTTACAGATGTAAATTGTGATTTTTCGTACTTTTACTGATACTACTGGGGTAACCCGTGATTTTACTGGAGAAGACCGCAATTTTACCGGGTAAGCCTTATTTTAACAGAAGTGATCTGTGATTTTACCATCAGGGTGAGGCGAAATTGTTGCGGAATGATCCGTGATTTTATTGAGCCGTCTTTTGATTTCACCGAGTGATCCATAGGCTAATTTGAGCATTGAACAGTCCGAACCTGCAAAAAAAGGGAAAAAACAAAAAGTTAAATCTTTTAAATAGAAACAGATTCTATGGCTCCAAGTAATACTTCTTTAACTTCTTTAAAACTTTTGTCTCGTTTTAATGATAAATGTAAAAATAGAACCTTTAAGAGTAATCATTAAACTTATCTGCATTCCATTCTGGCCTTTTAATTTTTTATAAACCATTTCCTTCTGTTGAACAAACAAATGAAAAAAAAAAACAGCAAATCTCTCTGCGCCATTTACATAATTCCTTCGATTGACTCAATCCGCCATAGTTACTCCCGGATTATAAACTCCCACTCGAGAGTCTATATAAAGACCTGTACCATGGCATTAGGAACACAAAAAAAAAAGCACCCATGCATCGTTGATCGTCTCCCACAATCGCACATATCCAATCTCTATAGGCGACCGAAGAGAACTCATATCAATCTGTTCTAGCGCAATGTTTTTCCACCGTGGGCACATAAACAGTCCCCGAATGCTCAACACAAGGGCCCTAATCCGTGCGCACATATGACAACATTCTGAATGTCAAATTGTGAAACCTGAAATGTTTGTTTGCGTGTCTCTTGGAGCAACAGATCACAGAGCGAGAGCAGAGCACAGTCTCCATTTTTATATATGTATGATTCTGTTGCAGCCTTCGAATCTAATGTACACATATCAAAAGGACACCTCGACAAGCGGACTGGGACACCTACGACAATTATGTGGGTGGGTGGGGCAAGATATTTTCATCTATGATCGCCTGCCCCCACTGTCCAGGTTTGCCCGTGACACTTGATAGGTATTAATGTTAGGCAAGACCTGATATATTGCCTAGTGGAACAAATTATGTTTGGTACTCTCGGTTCGAGGCGAGTGTCTGACAATATGTCATTGAGTTTTGTCGACGAAGACGCATGGCACAGAACACTGATGAAAAAACGGGATCTGCATCTGACTTGTAGTAGGTAGGAACATATATATAGATGCCAGGCGCGAGCCGATGTCGAAAATTGTATTTCTTTCGTTGTTTTAGCCCGAAACAATTGGCTTTATATGCATCGTATGCTAGGATGGGAATAATTCCTTGATGTGACGGTGATCATCACGATAGAGAGCTCGTCGTAGTCGTCGTCGTCGTCGTCGTGAGACATCATCGTTGTCATTGAGCGGGCCTAACCTAACCTTATAGTCAGTCGTACAAACAGGTAGCAAGTATTTGCCCTAAGGATATTGTTTTTCCACTATACACATCATCAGTTGAGCGTTGCGGAGAGGCTAATAAAAGGAACGGGTGAAGAAAGATACGAAACAGAGATCAGTTCTGTTGCTTGTATGGTATTTGCATTTGATAGCCTTTCAGGACATAAATAATGCTCAGCACAAGTTATTAAAAATCCGGACTGGCTGGGGAAGAGAAGGCGACAGCGACAGCAACAGCAACAGCAACACATACCTACAAATATAGGAGTAGCTGCGAGAGAGACTCATCAGACAGCGAGTTTCTTAAGGGTTTTACATTAGCGCTGGAAAATGAGTGCCATGTGGAATTTCTTCTTGACTATTTTATCAACTTGAAGAAGTCAGACTGCTAGAAGATGTTCACTTGTTGGTTTGGGTTATCGTCGCGATTGACATTCTTCATGAAGCAAAGTGGACATTTTCAATTAGTTTTTATTTTTTAAAGCTTCACCGTTTACATTTCCGGTTAATACCTAAGCTGATAGGTACTGGGTACTGGGTGACGGGTGAGGCTTGAGCTTATTGGAAACCAAAACTAATCGTAAGGTTTAAGGCGCATATATTGACTATGGCATGACTATGACTGGACGAGCAACCGTTTATGGATATTTCGACCATTATTGTACAACTTGAATGCATAATAGAGGATGATTGGCTGTTTCCAGTTTAACAGTTTGGTAAAGTGTTGTTTCCAAATCCTCAGCAACAACTCTGTGTCTCCTATCGTGTTGTAATTTTCATCACGGCAGACTTCTGTTTTCAGCTGATACCCTTGGATAGAATTTTTTACATTACTCCTGTCTCGCAGCATGACTCAATTGATTCGACCGCTTGCTTTTCGTGCTTACTCTTCTTCCTTCTTTGAAAAAGGTATTGCTCTCTTCTTTTTTGTGCAGATACCCCTCTTACAAGTTCTGTTAGATACTAGAACCACGGTTTCACTTTGGTTGACTTCTAAAACCTACATAGGAAATCAGAGCCCATGACTCCAATGCTCGTTTATTGTTGATGCTGCTAGTGGAAGATCCAAGAATAATTTGCGAAGAACCTTATGAGAAAGTTGGCTGTTGCAAGGATCTTCACTTTTGATGCAAATTATGTACATATATGATTCATTAAACAACAAATGAGTGAAGAAAAAAAAAATTCTTAATAATTCATAAGAAAAAGTTATCTAGTTCGTCGCGCAATGGCAACAGACTTGTTTAGAAAATGATAGGTCGAAAATGTTAGGCTGAACTTCTTTTTTTTTAGTCGTGTTTAACTCAAATGAATTTTAGAGTTTGCTGCAAATGAAGTTGAAATGAAAAATTATTGTCCATCAAACGAAAAGTCGTTTGACGCAAACGAATTGTTCTTTCATTTTGTTCATGTACATTCTACGCTAGTCATAAATTATACAGTTCGTAGCAAGTTCATAACAAGATTCTAGCTTCGTAAGCGAAAGGTTTACTAAGATAGTTTTGTTTAAAATGTTTGGTAGATAAAATTCAAAACAGATGCCACAGACTTTTAGAATGTGTTACATCTATCTTCTCCTTGGCTGGCACTTGAAGAATATTACTTAAAAACAAATTTGTAGGTACAAAGTAAAATCATCACTCGTAGGTCTTACCTATAAGCACCTATCACACTTCACCTTTTTATGAGATATGAAAAGCTATCAGTGCCCCTTTGCCTACATCCTTAAAAGCGTCTCCGTCGTCGTGTCGTCATTGTCGTCGTGGTCGTCGTCGTCCACCTTGCAAAAGAGCTCGCGTTCGTAAAATGCGTCCCATTTCGTGCGCCTTGAAAAAATGTTACCGCTGTATACCCTGTTTATAGCGCACAAGGTTCTGTCTATCCGTTCAGGCGTTATTTGAGGCATTAAGTGCGTGTGTGATGTCAAAATTTACATACGAAAAGGGCACAAAAAAAAAAAAAAAAAAAAAATAGCAATCTTCGTCTCTCGAGTAGCGTTCTCTTTGCGCCAGCATGCCCTAAAATAATCTTTCTTTTACTCCCCCTGGGGGGATGGAAATAAATTAACACAAAAACCTCGGAGGATAAGAAACGCGACAAATGCCATCATGTGCTGTAGCAGTGCACAAGGAACACAAACGTGCACACAGTCACCATCATCAGCGAAAAGGAGCGAGGGACTCAGGGACATTGTAGACCCGGCCAAAAACATACGTACACACATACCAAAATGCATCATAGAGGCTGCATAGCTGGCCGGGACGACGTCGACGACGACAAACCGACGAAGTGACGCGACGGTTGTGTGTGAGATTCCTGTGCGACCAAGCAACCAAGCCATTTAGCCCCGCCGAGCTCCTCGAGCACCTCGAAAGTGGAGAACATTATAAATCAGACTTTGCAGGCTATCTCTGCGCGCAGTACTCGAGCGCTGTGCAAATGACTAATGTATGTAGCGCGCGATTCGCCATGAGGGAATCTACTATACGGTCCGGGCGTCCAACTGACAACGATGACGATGGTCATGAATATGGCGGCGGGATAATATAATATTTCCAGGCCTTGGCAGGACGGAGACGATTGCTCCTCATGATAGTGTGCGGTGGCGTGGATGATGACTTTCAAGGTAAGTACATGTAATACCAGCGATTGACAAAATTATGTTTTGGTTAGTTTGTTGCTTGCGCGCGTCCGTTCCGCGCATCCAATGCCTTCCCCCAACCATCACGCATCGTCTATACTGATACCGCTACCTCTATATCTATACATAAAGCTGGTGTGGATGAGAGATGTTCGGAGCGTTTTCTCTTCTTGTGGTGCAAGTGTATGGCGTTTTGGGTGGTAATTGATGTGCTACCATAGACGAAGTTGTATTTTGATTGAACCCAAGCCAAATGATAGGCTATAGGGGTGAATCTATTTGCATTTAAGTGTTTTTGAGAAGAAAAATGTTTGTAGTAATTATATATAAAAAAAAAGATATGATTGCAAAGACATCGTGTATTTGAAAATTAAAATAAATAAGAAGACTCTAGAAGAGTAGGCAAATGTTTTAATAAATATTGTGCATTCACGCCACAAGTCGCAGTCCCAGCCATTAGCTTTTTCACCATCAGTAACATATCGGTCGTTTAACCGCTGGAATAGCTCGTCATTGTATGTATCTTTTTTCAGGTTAGGACATTTTTCCGACCACGAGCTTCTTGCGAGACCTCCCTGATTATTTTGAGCTTTCCGATCACCACCTTAAGAGAACACCCTGCTCACTTTCAGATTTGGCCCTTTTTTCGATTATCAGCTTCTTCCGAGGTCTCCCTGCTCTCCTTGAGATTAGGGGTGGGCCTGTATCTGATCACGAGCTCTTTCCAAGATCTTCCTGCTCACTTTGAGTTAAGGGCATATTCTGATCCCAATCTCTTTCCGAGAACTTCTAACTTACTTGCGAGAACTTCTTACTCACTTTGAGATTAGTGCTTATTCTGACCACCAGTTCCTTCCAATAGAAATTTCCGATCACTAGCTCCTTCTTAAATCTTCTACTCACTTTGAGTTTTGGGCTTTTATTCTAATCATCAGCTCCTTCTGTGATCTTCAGGGTTCACTCAGAGTCTTGGACTTATTCCGATCACCAGGTCATTCAGAGATTAGGGCCTTTCTGCGATCAATATAAATACTTTAAGAAACAAGTCCCAAAATTAAAAGAATAAACAAATCTCATAATTAGAATGAAATATCGGTTTTAAAATCTTTTTTCGGGGTCATTTTCGTTGCCCTTCTCAGGGAATTATATTTTTACTCAAACTTAAGCTATTAAGAGACCTTAGAATGATTTTAAAATTCAAAATTTTATGACAAGCTTGGAATAGTTGTAACGGAAAATTGAAAAGTAAAAAGAGAAAACCAAACTAATTACAATTTCCTAAACGATATTTCCGTAATAAAAATTTAATTCCACTCCAATAATAATTCTTAATTTTCTTACTTTTTCTGAAACTCTACCCAAAGGCGTAGTTAAAATTCTTCATCTTAAATCGGAAAAGACATCTCTAGCCGATAATTATACGTGAGCTAAAAATTTTTATTTTTTCAACTAAAAGTCACGAAGCCCTTGAAGAGAAAACTTTTATATATTTCTCAAAATAGTTTGAAGCACGAAAATTCTCCTCCTCCTCTGGGATCAAACTTGAACTGCCAACTCCAAATTTGAATGCTAATTCACGATACAATTTTCAATTAGTGATATTTTGCTCGGTGCTCCCCTGACACCGTATGCATCTTTGCCGGCTGATGATGACTGTGCCGTTCCTTCACCGACACAGCCACCATCCCCATTATGCACCACATCGCCCGCGTTGCCAGCACAAATCATCCAGCACATTGCAGCCGGCACGTAGTTAAATTAATTAAACGAACGGTTCTCCAGTTTCGGTTTTTATGGTTTCCCCCATAACAAATTTGGAGCTCACATCCCAGGCTATAAGACTCAGACTCAGAATCGTTGTTGAGGCTAAAAAGGCGGCTGATGCACTTTGGTGCAAAAACGTGTGCTCCTATGGAAATTCGAACAAATTTTTATTACCCAGAACTTGAAACCAGAGAAAATAAATAAAATTGGACAAAAAAAAAAAGAAATAAAATAAACAAAAACACTCAAATTTTGTCTTTTGGTCAAATCTCGCTCAAAGATGAGCGTTCTCCTTTTCTTCATCAGATCGTGCATACTCTTTTATTCGCAATTATCATGCAAGATTGTCGTCTTCGTCCTCATCATTCTCGTTGTTGTTTTAGTTTTTAGCCAGGCTGAAGCTCACTCTTGAAGCTCCTCCACAGGAAGGAGGAGGGTCTTGAATTTGAAAATTTGAATTCATTCGTTTCCGTACACATCACAGGAGGGCATGAAACTGCTAATGAGTTTCATCACGATTTTTGATTTCCATACAGAAATTTTTGCGAAGAAGAAATTCATGGTTTTTTGAAAGAGATATCGACATCATCGAGTGGAAAAATACAGAGAAAGGCTTACCCTGGACTTTTAGATAGACCGAGAGAGAAAGAGAAAGAGAAAGAGAGCGAGAGAGGTGAATTTGAATTTTTCAAGACATTTCAGTTGAGTGCAGCTTTCCGCCAGTCGATCATCAAGCACAAGCACCCTCTCCTCCATGCTCCCCGTCCTTTTTGCTTATCCATAAAGTGACTCGCATTCCTTTTCTCATGACAACCACGAAGACGAAGTAGACTACCAACCACGGATACGGGAATGGCAATAGCAACGGCAATGGCAACGTCAACGGAAAGCGGCAAGGAAACGACCGGCGCGCTGCGCTGGCGTATTCCCTTTGTGCACAGACATTGCGTGTTTTTGTAATATTCCTCAAAAGATAAAAATGTGACCAGGCACCATGGGCAATAACTTGACTAATGCTACATGCTATAGTTATAGGTACCATGCAGTGCAATCTCATAGCCGAGAAGATGAACCAGCACACAGCATCAGCATAGCAGTACCAGAGAAGACAGCGATGGAACGAACGAAGCAGCATCAGCAACGGAGCGAGCGGTATCCACACATAGTGAAGAAGTTGGGATAAAAATACGTGTGTACTGGCTGCAGCCGATGAAGCGAAGAACTGAGTATGGACCGTGTGTTGGATGGGTCTCTAGTGCAACGAACGTAGGAGAGACGATGATGATGAGGATGAAAACGACGACGGACGAGGACGCGACTATGACGATGACGACGAAGACGAACAAACCAAAAAGCATCTTAACAATAATAATAACAAATGAAACCAAGAAACAGAGAAAAACAATCCGAGCCCTATGGTCTTGAGTTATTTTATGGGGATTTTGTGAATGATAGAGGTAGTGGTGACTCGCTATCGATTCTTGAAAGTAACCTAAGCCTTCACCTCGCTAGCAACTTAAACAAAGTAAGCAGCCACTACTACCTGTGTGTATAGAGAAGAACACTTGTATGGAATTCTATGTTGAGTATGGCTTAGAAATTTTTATTACTATAAGATGCTAAAGGGCATTGTACAGAGGGAACAAAAACTTCCCTTTAATTTGTTTGAAAATGTCCTAAGAGCTAGAAATTAAAAATGAATTTTATGGTATTGCCTTATTGTGTGCAAAGGAACTTTTTGTTTCAGCTACGTCAAAAGTGTTGGCAATAAACTGTTGGGACGAGGGAGGGGGCGCAATTTCGTTGCTATCATACAAAATTGGAAGTGTGTAAAAAGTTGCTGGCAATGTCAATGATAGAATTTCTCCGACAAAAAAAATGCGTATTTGAATAGGAACAAAATCCATTTAAGCAGTAGTCGACGAGTAGTCTTCGTATAAGCGAAGAGAGAATTATGAAAGCAGAATTTTGGAAAGCAGAATTTTGGTAAAAGAATTTTGACCCCAACCCCTAAAATCAACGACGATGAAGAATTATGCTTTATAATTAATTTTTGATAATTAATTGGTCAATTCCCTAGAGGAAAATAGATTTTTTTTGACCAAAACTAACCATAAAGGAAAAGTTATTTTCGGCATTATACTTGAGCTCGAAAAGACAAAAAATTGGTTTTGAGAACTTATTTTTTTATTTTCCTTTGAATTTTGTTCATTAATCTAGCTTTTAGGTCTAGCTTACAGTTCAGCACGCCAAAAAAAATTTCAAAACTGTTTTCCATCTTTTCAGCCCATACCAAAACAAATTTCACTTTATATCAGAATTTCCTTCAAATATTTTTTTTTGTCCAAATTACAAATTTCCCTTACAACACTCAACCCTAAAAGCTTAACGAGATCGAGTTTTAAACAAAAATCTTTGAAAATGCATGCTGTTGCCTAATTTTTGTTTCTTTTATTTTTTGTTGTTCCTACCTACATACGTTCAAAAAGAATTTTGTTTCCTCCTTTATATTTCTCTATTTTGTCGCAACAACGTTGTGTTTTTATTCGTTTCTAAAACTTTAAACTACACACAAAAACAGAACAAAAAAAAAAAAAAAAAAAACAACAAAGAATTAAATACCTGTCGTGTGTGTATTTTGTTGTTGTTCTTGCGCTCCTTCTATCATGTCTCCTTGCCAAATTATGGATGAAAACAAAAACAAACCAACCGGCTTTTTTGTAGATGTATAGATAGATCGAAATGGTTGCCCATCCAGATTCAGTGCAAGCAAAGCCGCCATTCCAATAGTTTTGTTGTGTATGTGCATGCAGAGAGAGAGAGAGAGAGAAAAAGAGAGACTTAAACAAAAAAAAAAAAAAAATAATACTCAGAGGATCACAATAGAACGAGAGAGATTGGAAAGAAAAACCTGCTTTTAAACAGCCGTAAATAAACGAAAGAACAATAAAACGTCAGAGACCCTAGTTCAATTACCTACAATCAAAGTCGCCACCTCAATGAAACAGGTATTTGCTTGTAAAAAAGAGACAAACCACACACACACACTGACTAATAAAATAACAAGATGAGAGCTTGAATTTTAGCTAGAGCATGAGCTCAAGACTTGATATCTAGCAGCATTTGTATTGGTGTTGGAGATTGTTGGGTTTCGGGGAGCAAAAAAGAGAGCGAAACCAATAGTTTTATGAAGGTGTTAAACTAAAAAAATATTGTTCAAAAACCTGATCATCATCGATAGTTAGAGAGAATTTTTTTTGGCACGCTTGGAATAAAGGATTGCCACTTTTTAAGACTATTTACAATTCCACTGTAGACTATTAAAAAAAAGTTGAAGAATACACTTTTTGTTTTTAATTTGTAAAATTTTGGAAAAATGTACGAAAAATGAGAAATATTTTTCTTTGCTTGAATTTATCGTTTTTTCTTATCAGCAAAGCTAATTGTAAGAGAAGCACTTTCATACCTAGATAAGAAAGTGAGACTAGAGTTTTGCAACATTAAGTGGGTAATATTCGTATCATCTCAATATTAATATCATTCTCACTCTTATAAGAAAACTAAAATTAAAAACATTTAACGCTCTTAACAATTTAATAACAATCTTAATGCTGTTTGTATTCGATAGTGAATAGTCTTATAAGACTCTTGGGGGTCTTATAGACGCTATCTTCCTATTCTTTAAAACTAGTGCCGTGCACGTTTGATTAAAAAAGACCTTCCTTACAGAAAGGATGGTAGTGTACTGTCGAAAGGACTTTTATCACTTATGCGGAATCGTTAACGTTTTCAAACAAACGCAAATATTACATTATAAGCTCTACTCTACTTTATTCTATTCCACTCTACTACTACTACTCAAGTAGTAGTGACTTTTTCTGCAGAAGATATGTATGAAGATAGGGACATGTACCCAAAAAAAAAATGTCCCAAAGACAAGAGCTACATTTAGGAGTTTTCTAACAAATTTCTCAAACAATCCTTATTTCTTTTGTTTTTGAATTCTTCAGTTCAGTCCCATAAAGAATCAGCAAACATGGTAACCCTGAACAATATTTTTACCTGTATGTTGTAATGAAAAATAGAGAATCCCCAACAGGTAAAATAATATCCCGATCCACACACATTATGTGTGTATGTTTTGGTTTTCTAATACAAATACTTTAAAGAGAAAATTTTCATGGTTTCGTTGTTATTCGTTCGCTTATATACCTGTATTGTGGTTATTATTGTGTGTTTGTTTAGTTAGAGAGTATCAGGTGAGTGGGAGAACTCAAAATTTACGCAAACGCAACAAACTCAAGTTATAAAATAATTTTCTTTTGCTTGTTTGTTTGTTTGTAATCTTTTTCTCTCTCTCTCTCTCTCTCTCTTTCACATCTATATACATACGATGATGATTAAAATTCAATCTTGTCGATCCTCTTACGGTGGCCATCATCATATTCTCCAGTTTTTAAATGACCGCGATTTTGAGAGGTATCGTTTCGCGGATTTATTTTAATAATTTTCCTTGTACAAAATAATATCTCTCTTTTTTGTTGAATTTTTCTTTGAATTTTCATTTAATGGCCTACGATTGGGAATATTCTTTTTTTTTTTTTTTAAATAAAAGTAACTAATAAAAGAGAAAATTGTTAAGAAATATGTTTTAATTTTTAATAAAAGTGCAATTCTGTGAAAAAAAGGAAGAAAATATTCCAATTTGTCTGTTTATAAAAATAATAAGAAGATAATAAGTGATTTCTGTGAGTTCCAACAAAATAAGTGAAAAATATAAAAAAAAAAAAAAAATAATACAGAAATTATTTCAGAAAATGTTGAAATAAATTGAAAAAAAGGTAAAAAAATGTGTTTTAAATAGAAAAATGTGCTGTTTTTTGAATAAAAAAGAAAATTAAATATAAAAGTGTGTACTTCTTTCTTGGTAACTGCATTAATGTTGTTATACCAGCGGCAGTTCATTCACCAAACAACTTCTTTTTTGGATTACTTTAAAGTTATTGGACATCAACTCTACATACACCATTCGAGTATCATTATACTTTCATGGATTAAATTGCTTACTTTTGGATTAAAAAAAAATATAAATAGAATAAGTATAAGAATTTTCTTTATTTATTTTAGATAAAATCATTTTTTGGTTAATAAATGGTAAATTAATATTTAAAACTTTGAAGCGAAAAAAGGATTTTTTGTTTTTAGGCAAGTTTTGGTTTTGTCAACTGCTTGCTCTTTTTTTTTCGTGAGTTTTTGAAGGTTTTTTTGTCCGAAAACTTTTTATTTGAAACAAAGTGGTTGTGGTCTTTAATATTTTACAAGATAAACTTTAAAATTGAAAATTTCACACATATTTTAATAAATATTTTATTTTCGATTGAATTGTATCTATAGAAATGTCTTAAGGGTTTTTTTTTTAATCTTTGGACCATTTTCGATGCAAAAAAAAAAACTTTTTGAGGCTTAAGTTTGAGCTTGTTTCATTCTGTGAATTCTTAAACAAGATTAAATTAAAGCGGCTGTGTCATGTATATCTACTAAACGTGTGTTTGAAAGCATTTTTAATGCGAAACTTTAATTTGAGTAGTTCTGCATTTACATTCGCAGTATTTAAGGATTTGTCAAGGCACTTGGATAGCGAAAGCGGTCATTCTATTTGCAATGCCTGGAAATAAAAGCGGCTTGTTTATGGAGGGACTTTATTTTCAGATTCAAGGATTCTTTAATCAAACAAATATAGATTAGGATGTGTCATTCTTGTAGGGGAAAACATTTATTCATTTATTTGAACTTATGGAGTATTAAAGCCTCGATTAAAAAAATTAAATTTATTGTTGGTTCAATATAGGTTTAGAATTTACAAACGACTTGCAAGGTAAATTAGTCAAATTACCTCCACGCTGTTAAGAAACAATATGATGGCATAACATTGTTTGCCAACATGGTTTGAAATGCCAACAAGTCTAACAAAAAAGAAATACAGCAACATAAATGTACTGTTGTCCCTGCACCTTGTGAAACAAGCACCTTTTTCTGCATCCGCTCACAATCGGCAATAGTGAGGTATCCGTCGGAGCGGAAAATTCTGCGATTTTATTCGATTTGAAGATTTTTTTGCTCTTCGGAAAAATACCTCGAAGCAAAAATTATGATATCGGAGAATTTACCTCTCGCTAGGGTCGAATATATGTATCTTTAAGGATAACATTTTCAAGCGGTTTCTTTTTCATCAAAAGAAACAAAATGAGTTGGTAAGATTTTAAAATTTCGGAAAAAAATAAAACTTACTTCATCTTAGATCACACGACTTGTGTCTACACAAAAATTTGTGCATTTTTGATATAAGAACACACAATACCATCTGAACCACAAATCACAAGACACCAAATGATCGTGTTTGTATGTCATTTGATGTCATCCAATTTGTCGTTCAGATTGTTTACCATTAAAAAATATTTTCTGATCGCTATAATCAGTCCCTAAGTTAGAAATTCAGTCATTGCGGATAAGACTTTCCAAAAAGACATCACTTTTGTATCCCCCATACAAAAGTACCACAAATTTGCATTTTTTTCAATTAACAATGGTAACGATTTTCAATATAACAGAGGTATCTATCCAAAAAACGGATAACTTAATTCTCTTAATATTTTACACTTTTTTGTAAAAAAAATCTTGCAACGGCATGGAAAAGTTTGGGATTATCAATGCATCCATATTTTGTTTGTTCCTACACAATACCATCTGACCCATGTATCGGATATCTGCAAATGATGTTTGTTTGTCATTTGCGCTGTCATGCAATTTGTCATTTAGATGGTTTTGTTCATTTTTATAACCAAAATGCACAAATTTTACAAAAAATTTGGTGTTTACACAAATTGTGTGATACTACAAAGAGAATAATCGACTGCATAAAATGTGGTTTTGTTTTTTTGTGTAAAAACAATAAAATGTATCCAAGAAGAAAATTCAAACAAAAAATGGTACATGTCTAGGATCAAACCTGAGTTTCTAGATTACCCATAGAGCAGCTTACCACTAGGTTGCTACAATTTTGGTTGAGGTGCCAAGTGCAAAAATATGTGAAAATTCTATTGAAATTCTAATAAAATTTTCTTTATGAAATCAAGAAGGTTCCTTTGTGGATATATCCTATTATTCACTCACTTTAATAGGATTTTTTAGTAAAACAGCTCAATAAGGCTATAAGGGTACAAAAATATTGAATATGAATTTTTTTAGATTATTAACAAAACAAAATTTATAAATATAGTATTCGAGTAAAATTCAGTTCCATACTCTTTCAATTTAATTAATTTCAAGATCAGCTGCAATTAAAACATTGAAACTAATCCAAAAGCCTTCACAGATCTGCGTTCAATTGAAAAAAAAAAACAAGTCAATTGTGAATTGCTAGCTACCAAGTTAACAAGATGCAAATAACAAATACAAACGCACTATAATTATTGTAACCTAATCCCCAATGAATGAACATAATTTTCAAAGAAAAAAAAATTACATCGTTAATTTTATATAAAACCCACTCAAAATACAGAACTAACAAAATTTAAGATGACAGATATTTGACTTTTTAAAACCACAAAAAAATCTAATAAGTACTTAAATAAGGTAGCAACATTTACAGAAAAAAAAAAACAAAATGAATTATGAACTTCTCTATAGAAATATTATAACATTCCATCAACTGACCATCACACAAAAATAATTCAACCTACTCACACTGAAGGAAAATAAATAAATAAAAAGAAAGAAGATACGAGTGGAAAACTTAGTTATCTTCTCTCACACAAAACACTTCTAATCAACTTAATTTATTACCTCTTGGATTCACCCTTGTTTCGGTGTTTTGTTTTCTAAGAAATTCCAAAGTATACATATATATGTTTTTTTTATGGGAATATAATGATGATCTTCATCATCAAGAGTTCAAAATAAATTAGTGAATGTTCAACACAGCACGGTACAACAAAATAACAAACTTTGAAACAAATTAAGAAAATTCTCCTTGTTTTTTTTCCCTATATTTCTATTTGTTGTTGTATTAATTAATGATACCAACAAAAATTTGTTGTATGCCCATTTGGTCATACAACATTTGCTTTAGTTTGAATTTGCGGTACAGAATTGTCATTAATTAAACGAGAGAACTCACTTCATAAATTAACGAGTTTTTGCGTCAACTCTTTCGTTTACATAGACTTTATATAGAATAATCAACGCCACAAACGCCCACACCACAATAATTATTCTCAAAGGTAAACTTAATCAAACAGATCGATCAAGTGATTGGAAAGATTTATACTGAGACTACTATTATGGCAGAGAGTCTAATTGTAGCAACACCTCTCTATAGATGGATGAATCCATGGCGAACACCACAGACAATTGCTTTAAATTAAAATTAATGAGAATAATATTTAATTAAGATTGTTTATGGTTGTGGTGCGTGATCTGGCAGTTTTGTTTGTTGCAGAAAACGAATGTAAAATGAATGAAAACAAAAATACAAAAAAAAAAAAAAAAATGAGAAGAGGAAGAAGAAGATTATTGTGGTATTGTTGTTCTTCGATTGTTGATGGTACATTCAACTGAAGGCGCTTAACTA
This sequence comes from Meliscaeva auricollis, assembly GCA_948107695.1. Lineage (NCBI taxonomy): Eukaryota > Metazoa > Arthropoda > Insecta > Diptera > Syrphidae > Meliscaeva > Meliscaeva auricollis. Next base: position 11,290,304 of record OX403618.1, read on the forward strand.
TTTCTACCATTAACAGTTGCTTGTTTGTTTGATATGTTCTTGATGGTGCGGAAGAATATTAAAAAGTTCCTATATGTGTTCTGGTTTTATAAGTTTACCGTAGTAAAATGATTAATCTTTTTTTTACCAACAAAATTATAGACTTTTACATTTTTTTTTTGTTTGATTAAATTTTATTTTCCCATGAAATCAATACAAATTTTATGAAAACTTTTTAAGATATCAATAAATTTAAATTTGATACCTTTCAAAGCTTTGGTTGCAATAAATTCAGTGTTTGTTTTTTTGTATTTTCAAAGTACGTAGGAATATTTCTTCCATATCTCGTTAATGGATTCTTTTTCTTTTTTGAAAAAAAGTCTGTACCGAAAGACATTTTGTTAATACAAAAGAAACAAAACTATCAGTTTGCTTTTTGGACAACAAAATTAATAGCTTAGTCATTTAAGTCGCACATCTTCTCTTCATTGAAAGAATATTTGCTTTCAAACGAACTTTACATAAAAAAAAAAAAAAAATAAACAGATATTCCAATCCAATTCACATCTATTTATGAGTCGTTCCTTTTTAACTTTTTTGTTATGTTAGAGAGACACACATTTCATCTTTAAAGTAAAAGAAGAAGACAAAAAACTAAATGTGATCCTATAATCTAACAAAGAAACGGTCACAGTGAAAAAAAAAAAAATAAAATTAAATCATTTTAAGAAGTTTATTAAAGTAAAGAGATAACCCATCTCACCTTTAATATACCTACACTCAGCGGTTGTATCTTATTTATCTTAACCTCATCCATAAATATAGGAATTTTTAATTCGAAAAAGTGAGAAAAAAAATTTAAGGAATATCATGCAGACAGACAATGACAATGAATATAAGATGGAAAAATGTCATTTTAGGATTATGTTAATGCTTTTGGGTTTGGGTTCTTTAGATCGATATTGTTCGTTCTAAGTGGAGAATGCACTGGTCTGTCTGATGTTTTTTTTTTTTTAATAATATACTAAGTTAACTGTTTATGTGACACTGCCAATTTATAACCTAGTTTTGGTTTAGAGAAAGGAAATTTGTATTTTTACTTTGATCAGAAAAGGCTTTTACTGTTTTTAAGTGAAGTTTTACTTGCGATATAGATAGGTACAATATGATTTTTCTTTTTCAATTTAAATTTGAAAGAATTTAGATTTTATGTTATTTATTTTTTCTATACTGTACTTTCTCAAACAAGAGCGTGATTTATAATCTCTTTATCTTTTCACTTAGCCAAACTTTTTTTAAATTTTAGCAATTTCAAAAGATAAGACAAAACGCTGGAGTAGAATTGAGTAAGGTGACAGTTGACTGTTGTTCTTTTTGATTTTTATCGTTGTGGATATTTAGTACTCATACTCCATTCCACTTGACTACGAACAGTCATTTTAGTTTTTTTAATTTTTAAACAAAATACAAAATGGAAAAACAAATATATTAAGTTTATGTTGTAAAAATGATAAATTAATATTTTATGATACTTTTTACAAAAAGAGTCTCAAACTGTACTTCTTTTTTTTTACTTGATAACGAACAGTAGCTGAATCTACTTCTTATAATATTTTATATCAAATAAATGGATGTTAACGTATAACGGCTTTCAGTTCAAGATAAAACATCAGTTTTACGAACCGTTTTTTTTAGTGCCCGAAAAAATGGTATCACAGGGTATTTTGGCACTTGTTGCATAACGTTATTTGCCACACTTTTTCACTCAAAATATTTAAATAGACTCTTTTGATATGGTATTTTCATGACAATTGGAAACTTTCTACCAAATTTAATTAGTCTACCATTATCATTGCATAAACATGACAATAGCTTTTATTAACGTGGTCATATCGAGTTTTTAATTGTCTTATTCGATCCAGCATTAAAAAATACCTTTAAATCATGTCACACATGTTCTCCTTCTACCTCTCTTTAAATGCAGTTTAAAAAAAGCCAATTGGAGAATTTTGGGGACTTTAAACATTTTATAGAGGGTGACTTTGTAAGTCAATTCCATTCCAATCAACAAAATTTTTGTTTACCGTCTCCACACTAAATATCCTATGTTTTCTATATTCACTTGTGTTTAATTGTAGGCACATATGTATATGATTTGCAAGTAAAACTACAAAAAAAGCACATTGCTCATGATGATGACTTGTGAGGCGTATTTACATTAACAAAAGAACCAATTGTGCGCTTTGCGAAGAAAGTATGAAATTTTCATCGTTGAAAGTACTCGATATAAAAATGATCTTGAGATATTGGACTACTTTGGATTTGATCTAGAATGGAAGATACAGGGGGTTTTCTGTATTTTGAATTTCATTGTACAAGAAATGAAACATTCGTACTCATATGATCTATGATTTCGCCTAATCTAATAAATGTCAAAACCAATGTGATGTTTATAATTTACTTACAATGCTATAAATGTCATGCCCTTATCACAAATTACACAATGATTATTGTTCCGGTTTTGTTAAGTCACCTCATTTCTAACCTTTGAAACAAATTCGATCTAGTGCATCATCAGCACCCAGTAACAATTTGTAAGGTCATTGTTAACTCTTCTTTGTCTCAAGGATTGTAACTGTAAAAGTTTAATCCTGCTCATAAGGAGGCAAATTGTACGGGGTCATATAAGTTTTCATATCATCCGCAAATATTAGAATGCCGCTATTGCAAACACTAAAGGGATCATTGTGGATAGCTAATATAAACAGAAAAGGTCTAATGTAACTATCCTGTGGAATGCCCAATTTGGCAAAGAACATAAAGTTAAACTAATCATTTTTAATTCAAACTTATAGTGTGCTACCAACGATGAAAATTTCATACTTTTTTCACAAAGTGCACAAATTTTTCGCTAAGCCATCTCACTGTAACAACGTATAGAGTGGGGAAAAAGTCCAGTAGAATGGGCTAGGAGCACTACGGATTTTAACTTTATAAGTCATATTAATTTCTATATAGAAACTACTTTGCAGAACATAAAAGTAATTTTACAAAGGAGAATGGGCAAATTTGTATGGAGTGTCGAAATTCCGTGCCCAAGAAAATTTTTGTATTTTTCTTATGTGGTTTAGTCCTCCAAATTTTGTTCAGAAGTCTTACCACGATGACATACGTCGAAAACGAATAAAATGCATTTGTGTTTTTCATCATTTTATGCATATTTCCTCAATATTTCTGTCATATCGAATCAAGAATGGAAAAGGAAAAATGAAACAAATTAATATTAATATCTAGGACGAAACCCCGCTGCAGATATTGAGCATGCGTGATAGCATCAGGTGATGGGAATTTTTGGAAAGGTCTTTTGATTGCATGGGTTGTGGAGTCCTTGCAGACCCTAGTTAGGGTGTTTAAAAGTTACAGTGCAATAATAATGCATTTTGTTAAATAATGATGATACCAATAAAATTTTTTGGCTAAAAGATAGATCTTCATTGTATGTGGCCAAAAAAATTGTGTCAAGACTTTTTAATCGTTTCCAGATAGATGCAATCGAAAACTCATACTTTGTGTGCATATCGCGGGTAGTTGTATACAAGAAACTCGTCTTGAAACAAGCTTTTTGGCAACATACAAGAAAGATAATTATGCACTAAACTGCATTGTTATTGCAATTTAAATTTTTTTACCAATGAAATGCAATAAAACGCCTATATCGGAAATTAATTTGAAGTAGCAGGTCTTTCATTTGACACCAATTTCATTAATGAACTCTAAATGTCTAAAGTGCCTATTCTCCTTTCAAGTCTTTTGTTACCTATTTGGAAAATCTCCTCTGTAGTACATTTTTTCTCGTTTAAATCCAAACTCCTTGGTCTAGACTTTAATCGCAATATTATGTAAATAACCCTGTTTAACTGTGCAACATTTGCCAAATCTTTTAACTGTTGAACTTTTGCCAAACTTGGTTTGGCTGTTGAATTAAACTCCATGAATTTTGATCTGTTAATATATTTTTCGTTTATATGTTTTTGATAATTTACAGGGGAATCAAAGAAATTAATTTTACTTATAATTTATTTTCACACAACATCTTAGTTATAGAACTTTTTTATTCAATGCAAGACAAAAATGCAGCCTGTTCAAAAATTTAACCAAAATCTTCCGAAATAAAGACATTAATACATTTCTCGATTGAAATTTAAAATGTTTACCAAATTCATTTTTTTTTACACAAAATGTTGTTTTTCATATTAGGATATTGCTTCTTTATTATTTTGGAATTTAGAAATACAATTTACTACAAAGTTGGAACTCCAATCTTCACTGACAGCGGTAGCTGAAAACTCATCAATTGTAAAAAATGTTTTTAAATCCAAAAAATTCTTTTTTTTCATTTCAAAGGCTATGAATGAAAACTACCCCAAAAATAGATACTTAAAATGAATAATTTAACAATGAATAAAAAGAACAAATTTTCATGGCAAATAATATTTTATCTTGTTTGTTGTAAATTTCTGAAAACGGGATAGTTTGCGATGGAACATTTTGACGGCTACTAAAAATTAATAAGGTTTTTTATAACCTTGTTGTCATTAAGTTTTAAGCATACTTGACCGCAATATCTTCGTTAAGCAAATTGAATTGCTTAAATAATTGTTATTACTTTTCCTCGTAATATGTATAGTAGCAAATTATTTCTGGAGAAATATAAAGCCTGTTATTTAAAACTTGTTCATCTTAAACTTTATAGCTCCTTCTTGCATTAACACCGATCTTTATCTCTTAATAGCTATTAAACTACCATGCAAAATTGCTCACCATTTAACACCAATTTTCTGCCTGTTAGACCGCATAAGCCACTCATCACATCAATTATATCAAAACCAAAGCTTATGCACCCAAAACCCAGCCAACCAAGAAAATGTACTACAAACAATGTTGCACAATTTTCCATATAACATCCCTTTTCTCACGTGTCTTGCCAGCAGAGGTGAAATTTTCAACACCAGCGATTTTAAAAACACAAAAATCCTCACCACCAGTTAGCTATGTAGGTATGCCAAGATATCTCTACCGTATGGCGTGTGGCGGCAATGTGGCGGTGACACATGATTTTTTTCAAGCTTAGCTAAGCATGACATATGGTCTACTCCAAGTGGAATGTACCAGCACATTATTATTATAAGCTTGAGACTCAGTGATTTTTTTGTTCACTGTTGTCTCGAGAGTACTTTTAATTTAATTTTCCTTCAAATCCATATTTGGTTGTAGCCACACACAAAGGTGATTGAGAGTAATAACCAAAGTCAACGAAACCGCTGCGTTACGTTGCGTCGTCGCATCGTCACATATCGTATCGGTCAGTGATGGCTCAGTGACAAGTCTGCCACTGCCACCACATCTTGATGCGTCAGACAGACGAAAAGAAAGAATTTACTGACAAAATGAAGAAAAAAATCAAGAAAAAAATCTACCTGCGGATAAGTTGATTATGACCATAATACCATTTATGCCTATCTTCCACTAGAAGCATTATAAACCAATGCAATGGTTCATTGCAGACATTGTTGCTGGCCAAGGATGGAATTGCGTAAGATAGTTTACATTTTTGTTGTCGCTTCTTGTTGTTGGATCAGATCAGATCAGGCTATTCCATGAGAACATAACCAAATTAAGTTGGTAGCCAATTAGTTTTTGTTGTTGTTGGCGGACTTGTAACGCACATAAATTTTTCTTGGAAATCAAGACTAGGTCATGTTGTGGTTATGAAAAACTTGTAAAATAAGACGAATAACGAACATTTGTTTGTACATACATTGAATTTTTGGAAATATTTTAGCTAATAATGTTGAAACCAAAAATTTGTAAAAAAGAACAAGTTAAAAAACTGGGAATGTTATTGAGATTGTTTGTATACAAAGTTTATACACATAATGGTGCAAAAAAACATTAATTTTATTTTGCTCGGTAGGTATACAATAGTTTTCGAGATATCAAAATTTTAAAAATTTCGTCGAATGCCCAAATGTAACGAACTCTAAATAAAAAAACCTCAACACTTTTTCAATAGGACTTGTCAATTACAAAAAAAAGTGAATTGTCGAAAATTTTGAGGTTTCGCATACAACTCTTAAACGGGAAATAGAATATGAGACCTTAGATGAAAAAAATATTAAAAGTTTGTTATAAAAGCTTTCAAATAATAGATACAATGGTTGCAAATATTGATCAAGAGTCGAAAAAAACATTTATTTTGCTGTTAGCTCTTAAATGATTTTTGAAATATATTTTATGCTCATTTTTTATATTATAATATTTCCCACGGGAGATGTCATGAGAAGTTCATCGATACGGGTTATTAATTAGTTACAAGATATTGTTTCAAAGCGTTTTACTTATTTCCATCCATTAGCATAAAGCTAGGTATTTTGGTTATGGTGGGCCGACAGCCAGTTGATAAACATAAGCATAATTATTAACGAATATGTTCTATAAATTAAAAACTATACAGCTACACTATATTTTTTATTTTGCAAGTCTTTTCACCTTTTTTTAATAAGAAATTATTCTTGGATAAAAACCATTCAGAAATATTATTTTTTTTAGTGGACGGTTTTTCTCCGTCGCGTCGGACAAAATATTGTAATTTTATATGAAATGATAGCAAAATAGGTGTCAACAGAAATTGTCACAAAAATATGATAGTTAAATATGACAATCATCTTACACCAGACCTATTTTCTTGATTTTGACAGTCAACTATCAAAAATCATCTTACACGATTCCACCCCTGTTTTTGTTTCGTATCTGAATTAATTTAATACTCTTGGATATTAGTAAAGAATGTCAATTTTTATTTCTCTCATAAAACTTTGTAAACTTTTTAAATTAATTGTGGAAAAGATTCCTACAACCATCTCTAAAATTAATATTTATTCTTTAATATATTTATTTATAGGATTTGAGCATAATTTTGTTTTTTATATATAAAAAGGCACTTAAATAATTAAAGAATTTATGTTTAGTCCTAATCTACAAATTTATCAATTTAATATCTTAATAACAATCTCCACTTATTTATAATGCGAGTAGTTAGTATTTTTAAGTATCCATAATTCTCATAAGCTATATAAATTACCGACGAAGGGCTTTGCAAATTACTTTGAATGGTTTTCTATATACTTGAGTAAGCTATATTTAATAGCTCATAAATATTTTGTAAATTCAATTAAAAATTAATGCAATTTATTAAAAAAAAACAAAAGATATTTTTATATATATTTTATTGGCAATGCATTTTATAATTTAATATAAATGTGCTTAGATATCAATTAGTGTTTTATTTGTTCACTCAAAATTAAAAAAAAGCATAACTTCAGTTAATAAAAACAAAAAAATTAATATAATTAGATTATCATTTTGGTACCGCTTCAAGTTATAGTCTCTATAAGCATTGTTTTCTATGCATGTATTCATTAAATAATAATCAATATTTAATACCACAAACTATTTTCATATGACAACAGAGATAACAAACAACATAGATATTCTAAAACAAAAGAGTTGATGCACGAACTCGAAAAAAAACAAATACCAAACAGTTTGCAGTTGGTAAATTAACTGCATGTTTTGTCCTAAAATGACACAAAAAATAGATACAAAGTTATCTAAAATTTTAAGCCAACCATTGAATAATACACAAATCGACAAGTATCACGTCTTGGTAGTCTTCGGTCATCTGAGAGTGAAGACAGAGAACCCCCGAAACCACTTAAGCACGTTTTTAACAATATTGGCTACCGCTGTGCATCTCTTTTCATCACCTTTAAGTTGTCTCACTTTTTTTTGTTTGTACCTACAGAGTTCAAATATTGAATTGAAGTAATTTTTCCGATTTGTTTTGATTCTATTCTTCAGTTTGTTTGATTTGATTTTTTATTCCATTGGTTATGATAAAAAAAAATATACACAAAAAAGAAAAGAAAAAAAAAAAAGACAAAATGGGAGTCAACATGAGAGAGTTAACATGACAATGTATTGGTGAGAATCTCTCTAATATCAACTCACATTTTTTAATTTTTTCTAAGCCTCTCTTCGTTTTTTTATGCATTTGTGTGTGTGTGGCTTTTAATTTTTTTCGTGAGAGGGTTACCATACTTTTTTGTTGTTTTATTTATTATTTTCTTGACAGGCGACGGAAAAGTAAATACTCACTGAAAAATCAGTGCCTATTATCAAATTCAGTCTCTAATGCTCTCTTTTGAGCTTGAAATTTCCAAGTTGTGTTAGTGAATGATGTTTGAGCATGAATATTTTGAATTTACCACAAAATACCAACATAGTAGAGTGGGATAGATGAGTCAATCGTAGTGGGTTCTATCATTTTTTTTTATTTTGTGTTTTTTTGTTTTCATTTTAAATCTCCTTTGAATGTATTGCGCCCCTAGACAGCATGGAAAATAAAAAAAAAAACATGGCTTTTGTGAATTGTGAAACTCGATGAAATATGTTTGTCATCATCCTCTAGGAACTTGATATAGTTATAACTACACAATTGTGACAGATAAAAATGAGCTTAGATAGACAAATATTTTTTGTGGTTCCCCAAAATATAAAACACGTTCAAATTGAATCTATTAATGTTTTATGTTTCTCTTTAACTTTTGTTTGTTTTTTCTTTGATTTGTTTCTTCTCCTTACTTTGGTTTCTTTCTTTCACTTATTTTCTTTTTTTTTTAATGTTTATGTTTCATGTGTGTGAAGAGTTTTTCTTTTTCTTCTTCTTTCATTGCATTCAATTCTTGTGTGTTATTCCAAAGGATTTCGTTTTATTGGAACATTCCGCGTGCGAAATGTGAATGCAATACGAAAAGTCTTTATTTTTTTTTCGTTTTGCTCAGCTTTTAGGATGCTGTTTGGCAAAAATTAATAAAAAAAAAGAGAAAAATCTTTTGAAAATTAATAATTTTTGTGTGTTATGAAATGAAGAGGTGTGCTAAGGCATACGAACAAAACATACATTCAAGGTACAGAGAGAGAGAGGAGATTCAGAGAACGCATGCCGGCTGCAACCCTTTTGATAAATACACTTTTAATGAGTTTCGTTGTTGTTTTTGTTTTTTTTTCTCGTTATTGTTGTTATTATTGCTGCACTGGAATTGTTGGGCAGTTTTTAAACAAGCTGATGTGAATTTTTAATTTTCCTTACGCAGCAATGCAAGGCTGTTGAATTTTTAAAGGCATATTTCTTGTAGGAGAATAAATATTTTATGAGTTGTATATACAGAGTTTAGTTATTTTCTTGGAACATTTTTATGATTTTGATGGAATAAAAAGGACAAGTATTAAAGTTATACCAACAAGAATACAAAAAAAAAAAAAATATATATACGCACAATATAATGGTTAAAGCGAATTTTTAAGCAGTCATAGTTTGTTGTCAGCAAAGGGTAACTATAATGAAAGGTTTATATTAAAATTGACTTTTCAGATCAAAGTTGATTTATGATTTGAAGGAATGTAAGGTTTTTTTTACTGATTTAATGATTCTAATAGTATCCAGTCATTTAAGCAATCTTATGGATTTTTATTTAATTTTTAACTTAATTTAATTACTTAACAGAGGAAAAATTTTTTTAGTTGTACTTAAATGATCTCTGATTCAAGCCATATTTGCATTAATTTCTTAATTTAAATACCAAAAATATGCAGATTTGTTTCGAGATTTGCTTCTCGGAAATGACGTTGTTGATCATTATTATCGTTTATTTTCTTTCTAACAAAAGGTCTTGATTTTGCATCATAACACCGTCTAAGAATTATAATTTTATTCTTTATTCATACTAGTACGCTACTTTCATATCAAAATTAATTACAACTACCACTTCAACTAAATTTATTCATTCAGAAAAAAAATTGTATGCAAGGATAAATCAATTCCATGACACACGAACCATAAGTAGCAACATCTACACGTTAGATAAATAAAAACTTGATGAGTAATGTTAAGAATACAGGTAGAGTTATGGAAGCGTTCCCGGAATGATTTTTCGGCTATGTTAGATGAAATTAAATAAAAACCAACTCTGTTTATAACAAAGTTAACACATTCGGAGATTCATCTCATTATTTAAACCCGTACATCAAAAGTAAATTTTAATTTAATATAATTTTGATTTAAAAAAGACCGGACCACCACCTTCAAGATTTTGGCACTTGCATTAAGAAAAGATAAATCAATCGTTTGGTCAAAAATAATGCATTCTTGTTTAGTTTTATGGCACCTATTTTCATTTAAAAGTAAAGTCTGTATTTGAATTGCGATGAATTAATAGATGAGCAAAAACCCAATGGATCTGATTAAGAATATATTTCTCCTTTGCATATCCCCAGCTTATTTTAACGTTAAAAAAACAGTTCGTATTATTTTTGCTGCTATTGCCTGTAGTAAAGCCCATTTCTTTCTTAATTAATAATTTTAAAACTCAAAAGTGCTCCAACCATCTGTCACATCTTATGCAAATCACCTTGTACCAACCTGTAGTGAATGTTTGTGTTTTCAAGTTTTCTTATCAGCTCTTTTGTTTTAGATAGAACATGTTACAAATTCAAATGTATCATGGTTAATTCTCATTGTTTATGATATTAGTAAAAAAAAATACACAAAATAGAAATAAATTTTCCTTAAAAATATGTAGTTGAAGTACTTCTTTTTACAAAAGAACTCTTCGGTTTTCTGGTGAGAAATCCTATTCCCATTTTACCAAAGTGAATATCTTTCGAATTATAGCTTAGCTCTCAGCTGTTGATATGTTACTTTTATTACTAAAAAAAAAGATTTAGAAATTCAATATTTGTTTTTTTCTTTAATTATTTTTATACATATTTTTATAATTTTTAGTTAAGACATCATATTTACTGCTGAATATTTAATATGTGTTCGTAAACCTGTTTTATTTAAAAAAAATGAACGTGCTATTTATCAAAACCTTAAAAACAAATATAAATTTATTTGTTTCTATTAAATTATGAATTAGGTATTCTAATTTTTGTCAGATAATTTAATTAAACAAATTATTGATATATTTTTTCCTTTTTTTTTAAATGAGATTTCAGTAACAAAGTCATCCAAAAAACACATTTCTATATTAAAAAAAAAAAAAAATATTAGGTGCTTACTAGAATTAATAGCACCATTTAATATTCTGCTTATCGAATTATAAGCGGTCGTTAAACAGTAGCCGCATATACCCAAGACCTTATAACTCTAATGTTTATTCATGATCATTCATGCTTTCGTCCAACTATATGTTCTATTCTTTATTGAAAGCCACATGCTCATCTAAATCACACATAAAAAAACCTCAAGAAATGACTCATAAAAAAAATCAATTAATCTCTTCATTTCATTATCTTAACGAAAAAGAAAAATAAAAATTTAAAATGACAACAACAAAAAAAAAATCCATTTTGCTTTACGTAAAATTTGCACTTCCATAAGACATTTTGTCAGTTTAACAGCTAAAAAAGTGTCTGACATAAGAAACAAAAAAAAATAAAGAACAAAAAAATCCATCAAGGATACCCAAATTCCTTGAATCGAATTTAGTCAAACATAATTCCTTTGTTGATTCCAGGAATCTTCCTTCCAACCACCAACCGTACAGGTAGGTACCCTTTCTGTCTCTCTACTCGTATATGTAGTTTCTACCACTAAAAAAACCACACCATCGGTTGTCGTTTTAGATTCCATTCCTATAACGAAATTCCAATTTTTGTTTTCTTCTTTTTTGCTTGTTTTGAAAATCCTGTTTTTTGACCTAAAGAAATATTCGAAATACGAAGGAGAAGATAAAATAGAGATGGATTAGAAAAAAACAAATCCCTGACGTCGTCGTCGTACGGACAGATAGTCAGACCCAAAAGACAACAACCATGAGGAGGACGACGACTGAGGATGGAGAAAAGAACACAGGTAGCACGAAGCATAATTTTAACTTGAATTTTCACCTGTATGTGAGGTTATCTTGATTCTATTCCATCTCTGTCATTCAGATCTTTTCATCTCTTTCTTTTAAGTTAGAACTTTGACTTTGAATTGAAGATTGGTTGTTTGGATGCAAACACACACTAAACTCGTTTTTCCCTTTCGTTGTCATAAATGTTTCTGCAGTTGTTGTTCTTGTTGATATTTGTGTTTTGTATTTCTTTTTTTTTTATTTTTTATTTAAGAAATATATCAATAAAATGTAGTTTTTTCTCTATAAAATCTTTCGTCTTTATCGTTGTAGAATAAAGAAGGATGCTGATAAAAAAGAGCATACTTCAAAGGAACTAACTAGACTAGCTTGTCAGTGCATCTCGGTCTTCACTCTCATGTTTTGAATTTTTACTAGAGCGTGCGCTTGCGCATGTTTCTTTTGGGCCATAAAGTGCTGCTAGCCATTACAACCAAATTTTCTTGTTTGTCTTGCACACACAAATAATTTTATCTCTGCGTGTGATGTGCACGCTGTTTTGTCTTTCTTTCCTATTGTATGTATATACTTTCTTTTTCTTATTATGGGTATAGTTGGGCTCACGCGCCTAAGAAGTTGGTAGAAAAGAAAAATGAAAACTGTCTTAGTTTGTTTTCTTTTTGTATCCTTTAACGTCTTGTTCTTGCATTGCACACTTCTTGTATACTACTTGTAGAAGAGGAATAGAAGAAGTAGTTTTCCTAGAAGTCTCTGGGGAAGAATAAAATTTGTTGTAACATATTTTTGTTTATTCAACGCATTTTTTCAACTAATATTTTGAAACGAAAACATTTGAGAATAATCTAAGGAGTTAATAAACTTTTTATAATAAAATCATAACATCAAAGGAAAATATAGTTATCGAGGCCAGTTTAAAATATACACATGTACTTATCTACTCAGAAGGAGGTTTGATTTCAAATATAGAAAAGGTTAAAATACAAAATGCAAACGTTGCTTCCCAAAAAGCACCTACTTTTAGATTTTTAAAAATAAGTAATTTTTTTTTTTTATTTGCTATTCAGTTTTATTTTAGCGGAGTTTTGAATAAAAAAACAATTTTTTTATAACAACAAAGTTCTTACAACTTAAGAGCATTTGTGTTTTATTATTAATTTTCAAATATTTATTACACAGCAATGCAAAGTAAGTTATTTCTAATTTTAAAGTTCGTGTATCAGCTCTTTTGTTTGACGAACATCATTTTGTGTGGTTACTTCTGTCTAATTTCTTTTACAAATTATCATTATGTATCTTGTAAAATAGAATTGAAAAATAAAACATTTTTTTAAGCTTCGTTCCATAAAACGAAGGTTTAGAACTTAATTCCTAGTTTTGTTTTTTTTTGTGCAGAATTCTTTTGGAATAATTCTCACACATTCTTACTTATCCAAAACAAATATTTTCATAGATTCTAGACATATTTTTGATGGATAACCGTCTCTTTACGGAGTGGATTATAAAAATACGTAAAAAAAAATAATAATTCATATGCTAATTTTGTTAATGGCTCATAGGATTTAAAATATAAAATAAATTAATCATTTTTCATAAATTAACTTTTTGCTTTCGTAACGAAGTAGAAACAAATTTTATAATTAATTTGCCATAAATTATTTAATATTAAACTATACATAACCAAATTTTAAAATAAATTAGATACACAAAACTACAATTATGTTTGTAATGGAATTTAAAATTAAAATAAAATTATGTAAGCGAAACACGCAAAGTTAAAAAAAGAGATATACAAACAAATTAATTGATTTATTAAAGGTTTTTTTAGGTCGAATTCGTTTGCAAGAAGCTAATCCTAAAACATTTTTCTTTAATCCATATCAATATACAAGTTTTAAGCAATCCCTTTATGCTACCTGTTGAACATTCATCATTAAGTTGTTCAGCCCAGTCGTAAATACAAATTTTTAACCGGAAGTTACTAAACCTTTTTTTTGTTCGTTGTTGTTTTTTCTCGATTACAAATCCCAAATTCCCAATACAACTTAATCTTAGATAAGTCTATAAATCTTTTCTATTATGTAGACAAATAAACATAACGCTATTTAACAAGGAATAACTTTAAACATAGATCAATGTCATAGAGCCGTGTGGCACCATACTGTTGGATATATCAATTTACTAATTCTTTAAAAAAAAATTAACAAAACAAAAAAAAAATACAATTTTTGAGAAATAAATCATTGGATCCTAATTTATAGTAATTTATGGTGTGATATTCTTTCTCAGCCTGAAAATGCAAATTAAAATATTTTTTTTTTGTGGTTTGGTTTATGTTGTTTGCCCTTTTCAGTGGTGTGTTTTTCAGGCTTGTTTTTTTTCTTCTTTTTTTTCTTCTAATATAAGAAGATTCATTCAAATTGGAGTAACAAATCACTTTTTTTTTTTTTATCTTTTTATAAAATTTGTTTGAGTTGTTAGTTGTATTGTCTTTGAGAGGTTGTCGGTTGGTGTTTACGTGTATTTTTAATTTATTTATGACAATTATTTATTAATATTTCTTTTGTTTACTTAAAAGCTATATAAAATTGAGTTATTTAATTTTGTTTGTATTGGCTGGTACCAACATGTGTTTGAGCTTGAGGTCTTCTGGTCGAATAAAGTAACCAAAAAGTTTATTTTTCCTGCACCCCAAAAAAATGTATTCTTGGAAAAAAAGACTTTCATGTCTTACTACAATGATATTGATTAAAAAAATTTGAACCATATCCGATAACCCAAAATCTCCCAAAATTTCTACAAATTTAGCCAATCTTAGAAAAAATTGATAAACCATTAAGCTATTATGTTCTTGACGAATAATTGTCAATTTTTTGCATAAAAATTGCTAAAATATAGGTAGAAATATTTTTTTCGTCTAAATATCTTTGTACTCATCTAAATTATTTAACACGAAAATAAATTGTTTGGGAACTTTTTGTTTTTGCAAAATTTTGAAAAGCAGAATTCGTAAATCTCAATTTAGATTTTGTTTCCTACTTGCTCTATTGGTCAAATCTGCTATGTGTGGTAATTTTTTTTTAAAACGTTAAGTTTTGTAAGAAAATTAAATAAACTTATAATTTATTTAAAATTTCTTAAATGGATTTAAGCTCCAAACAAATTATGAAAAAAACATAGAAAACTTGAAACTTTTTTTTGACAAAAAAAAAATCTATTTATGTGTGAAAATTTTCAAACCTTCCTTAAGAAATAAGAAAGTATGTCATTTTCAAAAAATTATTAATGTTCACAGAACTAAAAAAATTTCAAAAAAATGAGTATTAGTTTTCGAATAATAATTTTTTCAAACCAACACTTTGAAACTAAACCGAAAAAAAAAAAATTAAATATATGAAAATTACTAAGTTATTTCATTGAAATCCGTTGAGTTTCTTATGCCAAAAATTGAAAAAAACGTGTTTATGGGAGGTACCGTTAAGAAATTTACCCTACTAAAACTACGAATATCTAAAAATCCCGTAATTCCAAAGCTTAATTCAAAAATTTGGTAGATATATGTTAAATCATTTTGAATTTTCTTTTCAATAACATAAAATTAATTTTTCAAAAATGGTATTTCTCAAACATCTATTTTGACGTTCATGACTTTAAAACGTTTTTATCTAGAGTTGTAAATTTTTCTGTTGTTTTTGTATAATCTATCGATTCCAAAATTAAATCTAAGTTAAGAAAATTGCTTCTCGACCTTTTTATAATTTTACCCTTATTTACCCTATTGGAATTTTAAATTTTTAAATTAAATTTTCTCTTTTTTACACCTTTAAAACCTGCCGTAATGGCTGGGTCAGATATTTGAAAAAAAAACCCAAAAATTGAACTTTAACGCATGGCAGCCCTATGCTTGTGACAGAATATTGCTAAACAACCCATGTGTAAACTGTTCCCCTTAACACAATCTATACCAAAAAGATTTAAAACTGATCTCTGGTAGTAAAAACCTCGAAGTTTTTCAGGGTTACAAAAAAAAAAATAAAAAAATTTCTTTAATAGAAAATAAAAATCCAAAAGAAAGTATGTAAAGTTGATTTCTATTTAATTTAATCCAAAATTTCACTCTTCAATATTTCCATACGAACCAATTATTCAATCTAAATCCAATTTTTTTTTTATTTACAGATAAAATTGGTGTGACAGTGTTTCTTCATGTTATTCAGTGTTCCATAAAAGTGCTCTTATAAATCTTAAAAAAAGTCATATTCGAGTAAATCTCACCCCAAACCAAGAAAAAATTCAAATATTGTACAATTCCCTCTCTGTATCGGTTTTTTTTTTGTTTTGTGTTTCGCAAAATGGCGCGGTTTCGCGGTAACGTCGCCATCGTCGTGGTCGTTGAAAAAATGTCCAACAAATAAGAAAAGTGTTAACGCCGGATGAACACTATCAAAAAATCAGCATTACAAAAATCGTGCTAGATTCGCCTGATGGATCAATGTTTAAATCAAAAGTACAAAAACCAAAAGCAACAAAATTTATCTAAAAATTTCGCCCACAAGCAATTATGACGTTCTGCAGCCGATTGTTGAACGAATCGGTGCCCAGAATGTGTGTCATATCTACAAAAGTAGTGCAAACAAAAAAGTCATCATCATCATCAAAAAGTATAAAACCGAAATCAATAAAAACGAGATACTTTACTAGCAGATGGTCGCTTACGATATTAATCGGCTTCTTAAGTCTATCATGTGTCGTTGTCAATGGCGTGCATGTGCCCGGCCCGGGTCCGGGAAGTCTATCATCATCTGCTCAATATACAGCATTTCCGAGAAGGCGATCATCGGCCGACGGGAGTGGGCAAATGCAATCGCGGGCAGTTGATAAAACAGTTTACCTAAATGTCGACGAAGGTAAGCCCAGAGGAACAGTGGTAGGCTCGATAACAGTCGAACCGGGATTCACTTATCGTTTCAATGAGCCACCTCGAGAATTTACCCTTGACCAGAATACGGGGGAAATCAAGACTAATATGGTCCTGGATCGTGAAGGAATGCGTGACCGCTACGATCTGGTGGTGCTATCCAGTCAGCCAACTTATCCCATTGAAGTTCGCATCATTGTGAATGATGTGAATGACAATCCGCCAGAGTTCCCCGAACCCAGCATAGCGGTTTCCTTTCCAGAAAGTGCCGCATCAGGAACTCGCCTGCTACTTGACGCAGCCACAGACCGTGATATCGGTGTGAATACCGTCACCGATGACTATCGCATAGTGGATGGCGATCATGACAACAAGTTCCGTCTGGCTGTGGAGACCAGTCCTGGCCGTGATGTGTCATACTTGCATTTGGAAACAACCAAAAGTCTCGATCGCGAGTCTTGTGGATTCTATTCGCTAAATATCTCGGCTCGCGATGGTGGCTATCCACCGCTATTTGGATATCTGCAGGTGAATGTGACCATTGTCGATGTGAATGACAATCCACCGATTTTCGATCATAGTGACTATAATGCTTCACTGATTGAATCCGTACCACCAGGGACACCGGTTCTCCAGGTAATGGCATCCGATAATGATTTGGGTGATAACAGCAAGATCACATACTACCTGTCCGACACAGAGACTCAATTCACAGTGGACCCAGAGACAGGTGTCATTTCGACGACCCAGCGTCTATCGTGTAGAGACCCAAATTGCCAAACCGACTCGTGTTCGAAAAGTTGCGTGTTCACTGTATTTGCCCGCGATCATGGTTCTCCTCGTCAAGATGGACGCACTTATGTCACCATTAGCTTGGTCGATACGAATGATCATGATCCAGTGATAAGATTCCAGTACTTTCCGCCAACGGGCAGCTTTGCCACTGTCGATGAAAATGCACCAAATGGCAGTGTGGTAGCTGCAGTATCTGTGGTTGACATGGACGAGGGACTCAATGGCGACACCAGTATAAGGATTCTATCTGGCAATGAGATGCAACACTTCCGCCTCGAGAAGACGCCCAGTTTTGATATTGTGCGTGTGAATGGTGCACTCGATCGTGAGGAGATTGGCAAGTACAATCTGACAGTGGTGGCTATCGACAAAGGAACTCCACAGCGAACGGCTACCGCATACCTCATCATCCATGTGAACGATGTCAATGATCATGAGCCGGTGTTTGAGAAATCAGAATACACAGCGGTGCTGAGTGAACTGGCTCCACCGGGCACGTATGTTGCCAGCATCACTGCCACCGATGAGGACACCGGGGTCAATGCACAAATTTCGTACACCTTTGTCTCAGGCAACAACAAGCAATGGTTCAGCATCGACCCAGCCTCTGGACTGATAACAACACTCGCCGCACTAGATCGTGAAATCCAGGGCACCGTCGAACTAAACATATCTGCGAGGGATGGTGGTCCCAATCCCAAATGGGCATACACCGAACTCAAAGTAACCATACTCGATGAGAACGACGAAGCGCCAAAATTTTCCCAACCACACATCAATGTTAGCTTGAGCGAAAATACACCAGCACAGGCATTGGTTGCGATGCTTACAGCCGCCGATCACGATCAGGGAACGAATGGCAGTGTCACCTATACGCTGCCCGCGATCGTTCAACAAAAATATCCCGACCAATTCGCCCTTGACTCGTTGACTGGTCAATTAACAACAAAGCATGAGCTAGATCGTGAGACGATCGCACATTATGAGATTTTTGTGGTGGCTCGCGATCAGGGTGCACCGCCGCAATCATCAACTGCTACCGTGTACCTTACCGTCGAGGATATCAACGATAATAGTCCGGAATTTTATCCCAAACAATATTTCCAAACGATTGCCGACGATACACCGATCGGGACATCCATACTCAAGGTAACTGCCACCGATCGTGACTTCGGCGATAATGCTTTAATTACCTACAACCTGGAGAACGATGACGCTGATGATCTATTTTCTATTGATGCCAGTTCGGGGGTGATCAGCCTGCGTGGCAATCTGCGTCAAGCGTCATCGAAAAGCGGCAGCGGCCCAAATGATGGTAACATAGCACTTTATAAGCTGAAAATATCGGCAAAGGATCATGGCGGCCGTCAATCGGAACACAATGCCGTCGTTGAGATCCTCAAACAATCAAAAATGGAAAGTTTAGAATTTGATTCTTTTACTGGATATGAATTTCAGATTGTCGAGGATCATGGAAGCAACAATCCCGACATTGGCCGTGAGGTGGGGAGGGTTCAGGTGAAGGCGACCAACAAACAACAACAACAAGAACAAACGATCAAGTATGCCATTGTGTTCGGGGATCCTGATGAAAATTTCGAAATAAATCCTCTCACCGGGGTCATAACAACATCGAAGCGGATCGATCGTGAATCGATGATTCAATATACCCTAACGATAGTTGCCCGCGCTGGATTGGCATACGGTCGTACAACAGTGAACATATCGATTCTAGATCTAAACGATAATGCACCAATTTTTGCCCACGATCGTGATGAGATCCTGCTCGCTGAGAACTCTGCCGTTGGTCAAGAGGTGTACTTGTCACGGGCTCGTGATAGAGACTCGGGAATTAATAGTCATGTCTCCTACAGTCTTACATACAATCCCGATGAGCAATTTCGCATTAGCGCTGCGACCGGTGTTCTGTACTTGAATCGACCGATCCGTGCCGAACCGGGGACAGTTTTGCACGTTGAGCTGACAGCAACTGATGGTGGCACACCGATGGCGCTCTCCTCCAAGAATACCATCACCATCCAGATAGCCGATGTTAACGATCATACACCTGTCTTCGATCATACCTCCTACGAGACGTCTCTGTTGGAGTCGACAAAGGTGAATGCGCGCTTCTTTGCATTGGCCGCTTCCGATGCCGATCTGGGAGCCAATGGCAGGATATCCTACGAGATAATTGAGGGCAATGTCGAGGGGAAATTTGGAATTTTCCCCGATGGCTATTTGTTTGTGAAGTCTCAGCTGGATAGGGAAGAAAAGGATTACTATTCACTGACAATTGCTTGCAAGGATGCTGGCGAACCATCGCGTTCGTCGGTGGTGCCGGTGATCATTCATGTCATCGATGAGAATGACAATGCCCCGCAGTTTACCAATCAAACGTTCACATTCAGCATACCGGAGAACGAGCCGGTGGACTCATTTGTTGGCAAGCTGACCGCATATGATCGTGACATTGGTCGCAATGCAGAGTTGATATTCTCGCTGTCATCGCAGGAGGCTGACTTTACAATTGATTCGCGCAACGGTTTCATTAAGACACTGCATCCGTTCGATCGTGAGGAGCTGATGCAGAATCAAAATCAGAATTTCCTGCAATTGGAGGCGATCGTCAGTGATAATGGGCTGCAGAGATTGCGCGATAAAGTCAAAGTGAGGATCTTCATTACGGACGTTAATGATAATGCACCGCAATTCCTGCGGGCGCCATACAAAGTGCAGATATCGGAAGGATCTGGTGTTGGGACACAGGTCATTCGAGTATACACGATCGATGCAGATGAGGGCCTCAATGGCGATGTGTATTATTTGATAACCGATGGCAATCAGGATGGACGATTTGCGGTTGATGACGCAACGGGTCAGGTTTCGCTGGCCAAACAATTGGATCGCGAAACAAAGGCGGCATACAAATTGACAGTGGTTGCTCGGGATGCAGCTTTAAAGGGCCAGCTGTCAGCGAGCACGACAATTAGTGTGGAAGTGTTGGATGAGAATGATAATGCGCCAGAGTTTACGCAGACTGATACGCAAATTTCTGTGCGCGAAACAAGTCCAATTGGAACTGAGTTAATGAAGTTCAGGGCGAGTGATTCGGATGTTGGGATGAATAGCCAAGTTATATTTTCAATATCGGCGGGCAATCGCAAGGATACGTTCCACATTGATCCGATTAGTGGATCTTTGTATTTGCACAAATCTCTCGACTATGAGGATACGACGATGTATATTTTGAATATCACAGCGTCAGATGGGGGCACACCACGACTCTCTACCACCATCATGTTCACAGTGAATGTTGTGGACGAAAATGATAATCCACCCAACTTTCCGAATACGGCTATTGTTCGGCAGATCAAAGAGGGTATCGCCATCAAAACACCAATTGTCACGGTGACAGCTGAAGATCCAGATTCTGGAGCGAATGGCAAGGTGACGTATGCGATTTCCAAACAAGAACCAGAAGTTGGTGGGGGCAGACATTTCGGTATCAATCGAACTACCGGAGTGATTCACACGTTGCGACAAATCGATCGGGAGACAATTGACACTTTCCGATTGACAGTTGTGGCTACTGATCAAGCTGATCCCCCAGCAAAGAGACTTTCGGCCGAGAAGATTGTAACAGTGATAGTTGAGGACATCAATGACAATGCACCTGTATTTGTATCCATGAATGCAGCAATACTGCCACTGCACAGCAAGAATCATGTGAATCCGGGTCGAGATGGATCGGTGATCATGTATGTGAATGCTCGTGACGCAGATTCTAGTACCAACGGCTTGGTAACCTACGAAATGGTTAATGGAAATACGGATTTGTTCAAATTACATCGCAATACGGGAGCAATATCCCTACAACGATCAATCGTCAATCCTGAAGTTCGATATCAGTTGGCGTTGAAAGCAACCGACGAAGCGGTTCAATCCGAACGAAAAAGCTCCGATGCTTATATTACGATTATTGCAACTTCGGCAATTAATAACGGTCCGGTATTCGAACAGCGGGAAACATACGGTACTGTGTTTGAAAACGAACCAACGGGAACGAGTATTTTGACGGTTGGTGCGCGACTCAATTCGGCCGAAATTGAGTTTTACGTGACAAATGTGACAAGTGTTGGTATATATGGCGGCTCGAATAAACAAGTTGATCGTCTGTTCGACATTGACACAAAGTTGGGAATTCTATCAACTGCCAAGGAATTGGATCGTGAGTCTGGAGTTGATACGTACGAAATTGAAGTCTATGCCATTGCATTGGGCGGTGCACTAAGGACCACAAGTACTAAGGTGAGTGATTGAATCTATTTTTTATTTCTTACACAAAAAAAAAATTCAGGATTTGGTATTTGCATTCAGTGCATTACGGCTCCGTTTAAAGTTGATTATGCATAAGCACTTCTGGAATGCATAGCACGCAGCACTGACCATAGGTATTCGTATTCGTATTTAAGGTGCAATTTATTCATGGAAAGATTGCCTTTTTGTATTTTATGAGAAAATTTGCCATGAATTTTATGTAGATAGTTGTGTGTATGTGTGTGCAAAGGGTATTAAGGGTATGTAAGAGGCAGACGGCATGATTGCTGTCGAATGGATTTTGATTTCTTTTCATCCTGAAGGCATATTGCAAACAACCACTCGAATAGATATTTTTCCCTTTTTTGACCATGGCAAATTTTCAACCGAACGTGACTTCTTAGCGAGAGAGAAGATAAAAAAAGACCAAGTTTTGTTCGATTTTATGAGAAAAAGTATATTCAATCCAGTTTTGGCATGACGCATTTCGTAGAAAGAAATTTGAGATGCAAGTTGCGTAATGTTTTTTTTTCTTGGGATGATTTTGGATTTCGTTTGCATTTTTTGTGAAAAAGCTCAATTTTTCTTTTAAAATTAAGAGATTTGTGCAAAAACTAATAAAAATCTTAGCCTATTGTAGTAATCTTCAATCTTCATAAGGCGATGGCAAAACAAAAAAATCAACTTTCGAAATTATGTGAAAACCATCTGTTCAAATTTGAAGAAAATCCGTCAACGCGTTTGGGCAATGGAAATGTGTACAGATGGACGCATAGAATGTTACCCATTCTGCTTCATAAAAATTAAGGAATGAGTCATTTGAACCATCTATCTTTAACTGAATGCATAAATATTTGACAGTGATATCATCTAGAAATTCGTTTTTTTTCTTTTGCATCGTTTTGTACAAACTAAAAATATAAACGGAGCAAAATAGATATTAAAACAAAAGAGCTGTAGTGCAAACTTTTTTTTTTCAGGTATATTCAGTTTCTATCTACTTTGCTATTTTAACGAAAACTAACATAAATTAGACTACTTAACTTTTGTTTATGTTTTTTTTAGATACAATAAATAAAAAAACAGAAACTGAGTATCGAAAAAATACTGGATGAATGAATGATGATGAAGACATAAACATAAAGTCTATGACTAAAAGTATTGGTTGAATAGATATTCTTTTATAATTCATGCTAAACATATGTGAATGTCTCCAATTTACTCCTCACCCTCCTTCCTTTAAACACTCAAACCCTCCATTGAGACCCAAGATAATTAAAGGGTAGTCATAACCATTCCAAATACCAACCTTTCACTTTTTTGACAGTAAAAGACAAAAAAAAAACAAATGTTAAATTAAAATTTATGAAGATTTCGAGTGAATTCTGCCCTCGCAATATTATGAACATCCACAATTAGTTCTGCTAATCAACTTGCTGAACAAAAACATATAAATTAGCAATTCCAGTAAGATATACACAAAAATTATAAGCCCACACATACCTACCCAAGAATATATATAAAATATGGCAAACATCATATAAGGATTTTATTTTTTAACACTCTAAAGATATTCAAGCTGTTTGTCGTTACACAAGATTGCTTGCAATTTTTGTTTTGCACCTACTATGTCCAGTGCCAAGAAGTCATCCAAGCATTCATTTATTCAGATTTTTTAGTTTTTTTTTTTTTCTTTTTGTATATCGACCTCCATAAGTCAGTTCATCCTTTTGTGCCAATTTCATGGCTACACGACTTGCACAGTGTGTGGCATTTTTGAGATGTATATCCTCTTCACTTCAATGCTACGGCAACTGTATGTAGGGCGAGATATTAAGACTTCTATATATGCAGCACAAGTACACAGTGTTTTGAAGTTGTGCTAGTTCGTTTTTACCCCATGCAGAGCAGTACTTAATGAATAGGTATTTTTAATTTTTTTTTCATTAACAAAACCCTAAACTTTTTAATGTTGTAAAGAAAATTTAATAACGATGTTAACAAAAAAAATATTTTGAGTGTTATTAACAGTTTCCTGTTGTTTTACACCGATAAATTATGTATGGCGGAGTAGATAGACCTAGTCACAAAATTCCTATAAACACAGCTTCTCTTATTTGAACTTAATTTATAGCCTTTAAGTGAATTCCTTTTGCAAAACTCAAAGTTAACCAACCATATCCGAAACTTTATATACAAAATTGTTTCTTTTCTTTTTTTTTGTTGTTGTTTTTTATTTTTCTTAGCAACTTAATACCAACCTTTCATTAACACCTTTTGAATTGTAAATTATTGCTTAGTCAGTTGGCAGATAAAATCGTCTATCTTTCAGTTTGTAAATTAGTGCGGGAGATCTGTGTAAAGAGGAATATACATACATATAAAGTCATGGTCATGGCAATAGGCATTTTTTGTTGTTGGTTTTATTTTTAAAGATTTTAAAATTATCATGGGCCCTAAATTAAATCCATGGGAGAGTAGTTAAAGATTTTTTTTTTTTTTTTGATTATTATAATTTGTTTTAAGTACAAAAATAATTGTCAGCTGTTGGCAGATGTATAGTATAGGTAATGTCTCTACAGAGTATTTTTTTTAATTTATCTAAAACATTTTCACAGACAAGTGATAAATGATTAAGTTAGCAAGATAAAAGATTAAATGAATTTAGGTGAATAAATAAATTATTTTGGACTTTAAAAGAGGGCAGCAATTATTGTATGCCCAGCAATACTATGTTTCTGAAAAATTTCTAGGTCCAATTATATAACCTTTATGAGGAGTAAGGAATCTTAGAGGTGATAACTTGAAAACTTGCTGTTCATTTTGTTACAAAAATTACTTGAATCAATTTATTATTTTGACAAAGTTCGATATGTTAACGCAATTTTTTCTGAAATTGGAGATGAACTTTGTAAAATACCTAAAAGAAGATCATTTTTTTTGTGATGAGCAAGACAATTTTAAATTTAATCCTTAAATTAGCCCAGGATTTTACAGGTTGCCTTTCAACATTACTTTTAAATCACGATTTATGTAGTTCAAGAAATTAAATTTGCTTTGATTTATTTGCAAATAATACATTGTTCTCGAAAATCTGTGATTACAATAAAAATTTCTGCTTTTTTTAACCCGTTTTCGAAAAATGGATTTTTCGAAAAAAAAACATTTAACATTTTTTTTTTAAATCAAATAGAATATGTATGTCAAATAATTTTTACTGTTATTAACATTTCCAAAAATATTTCTTTCATTTCAAAAGTACGGTCTTACTAACAGAAGTGAGTGCAATTTTTTTTTACCAAAATCCTTTAAGCCGTTTTTGAGAAAATTTAACTTTTCCATATTCGTTATATGGCAGGTACCGTTAATTTTAGACCTTAAAATAAATTTAAATTTTCTCTCTATGAAATTGCCTATCAAGACCCTTAAACACTTAATTTTAAGAAAATCGCTGGCTTAGCTCAAGGTATACACAGACAGATATACAGAATTGCGATACTCACTTGTTTCGCATTCTCTATCATCGTAATGTAATTTCTGATTGTTATCTCGAGTTCGATTTTTTTATGAATCCTTAACTTGCCCTTTAGTACCTTTTGTTGCAAGTAAAAATCAGGGGTTAACCCTAATCAAAGGCTAGTGAGAAAAATCGAGGGTTATTTAAGAAAAATAAAATAAAGTTTGAAGAAATAATGTTTGAACAATAACAATAACTACTTGAAGGTGAATACTACCACCAAGTTTATGGCTAGTGTTAAAGCTATTTCACGGGTGCTAATCCAATTATCAGTTTTGTTTTCGGTCAATTCCATTTGTTTGTGTTGTTATGTTTTGTAATTATTCATTTTGATTGAAAAAAAAACTTTCCTCCCACACAGGAAGGATTCGAACCCACGCATAAGCTTAGCTTCAGAACACTACGCCACTTGCATTATTAGAATTTCCTACAAGTATGCCTATGTTATTAGTCTCTTTTATAAACAAAAAAATCCATTTTCATAAATCACACGCAAATAGTTCAGTTAATAAGTTTATTGAGGAAAGCTATAAGATAAGATGCGTTTATATTAGTGATTATCCTCATATCAATGCGAGTGCTACCATCACAACCTCTTATTACAAAATACCAATTATGAAGTTATTTCCTTATTTTTTAATGCTCGTGTATACTTACGAATAGTATAACATTTTCCTAGATCATATTCAAATCATTGTCGCATCATAAAGATGAGAAAATAAAAAAATGGAATTACAAGGAATAAAAAATAATAAAAATAAAAGTCCCACAAAAAATAAAGATACCTACTTGTTTCCCACTGAAGAGGCTTCCTAAATCTATCTCATAAAAATAACGTCCTCAGCAATAAAGTCACTCATCGGTAGACATTTCTATAATCACTTGCAATTTTCTTTACCGCCATAAAATCTCATTCTATACATTATGACGACTCAAGAAAAAAATTAAAAAAAAAAATAGAAAAAAGAATTCCCCCCCATTCTATCATTACACTGCATAACTAGAATGAGTCTCGAAAGAACACCACTATATACACCTAATTACCGAACAAAATAAATTGCTATACAACGACTTAACTAGCCAACCAACCATACCAACTATAACCAACGAACGAACCAACTTAGAAGTTCCTCCAAAGTCTCCATCTCACCATCAGCAGGCAGGAGAATATGTGCCTGGTCGTTTCGTGGTCTTCTTGATGGTCTATCTTTCAATATGCACAAGGTAATCCACAGTATCGATTCAAATGTCTTTATACGATAAAAGCCTAGCCCTAGTGGTGTGACTTGTCCACCATTACCAGAGCAATAATAAATGTTAATCCATTATTTGATTTATGAAATTTTATTTTCTACGAGTTTTTTAAACCTCTTTTGCTGCTTCTCGATTTTTATGATTCCGTCTCTCTGTCCTCAATATCATGGCCGCCATATTCCATTCCACCATCATCATCATCATCATCATCGTCATCTTCATACTCACAGGAGGCTCATCGAAATGAAATGAAGAACGAATGAACGGCAAAAAAAAAAAAAAACTACCACAAGTGCCACAAAAAGTGAAACACGAGAAACCACTTCTTCACTTCTAAATAAAAAGTATAAAAATAATTCGCACTTTTCCATCGAGACTTCAAGACCTATGCACAGAAGACACCATCAAGAAGTCAGTCTTATGGACTTTTTAAAGACGACGACAACGACGACGATAGGACGGACGTTCCAAAAGCATATCACTTTAAGTTAAGTCAAAGTCTGTCCTCCACTTTATACAAAACTAACTCTTCCCTCCTTGAAGAGAGTGAAGTGGAATGGAAATAAAACGGTTCTTGGGCAACTCACTCTGCAAAAGTTATATACAGAAGCACCTTCATTCGTTGTCGTCCGTGTCGTAGGACATTTTCTGTTCAAACCTTACCAACGAATCTATACTATACACAAATAGAAGTGCAATTTGTTATCCAAACCAATGGTCTTGCATGGTCTCTTCATTTTCGTTTTTTTTTTTTTTTTTTTTTGTAAAAAAATTAAGACTGCATAACACGTTCTTCTGTAGATAAGAGCTGAGAAAAATGACAAGGGAATTATTAATATGGCGAAGGTGTTTAACTTTATAATTAATTTATTGACAAAAATGGAAATAGGGGTTTTCTATTTTTGGCCTGCGTCGTCGGTCGTCGTAGTCATTGCAAGATCTGATATCAGGAGGCACGAGTTTGTTTGCAAAATTATTATAACTTCATTTTTTTTACTTTTCTTTTATTGGACATTAATCATTGTAATATTACAACTTCATTTTTGTTAAAACAAGAGCCGGGGCAAGAAGTTTTTTTTACAGAATTTTTATCTTCAAATGAAGATTTGATTATCAACTTAATTTTTGATTTCGAAACGCTACAAGGTTCGTAAAAAGGTAGCAAGCTGTTCTAAAAAAAACACAAATGAAGAATTAAAGTTGAAATTGCCACAACTAATAAGCAGCAACTGTTTCTAAGGGGAAGCATTCCCTTAGAAACAGTTGCTTACTTCATACGAGGCTAGCGAAACACTCATAAAACACAGCTATCAATATCAAAACTACTGTCACTCAGGAACCACAAGTCATTAAACTCACTTTCATTGCTTAAATAGGTTTCAGAAGGACCTTCGCCAATTTCATATAAACATAGCGAAGCAGTCTAATAAACAGCAAATTGCAAAAGAGCAAGAAATTGCGGTCAAAAAACCAACTATTGACATGTGCTTTTAATGAGATTCTACAATAATAATGTCTTGTGGTGAGCTTAATGCCTTTGGTTCTTCTAAATAAACGATCTGATCCATTTCTCATTTCAATTTTCTAAATCTTCTAATTCCTAAAGAAAGTTGAATGGACTAGAAAACCAGGATACAGTGGTTCTTCAGAGTAATTTGTTTTGTTTGTTTGACACCTACTATCCCCTAAAAATTATTTTTTTATATGTTCAAAAAAAACTCTGGAAAAACTTGGATGAAATCGAAAATAAACCAAATAACTCCAGTGTTGATGTCTTTTATTGCATCGATTCTCCAACCATTTCAAAATAGTTGCAAAACAATCAGCCTATCATCCAGTACATTATAATTGTCAAACGAGTGAGAAAAGTACTGAATGCTTAACAAAATTTCATTTTTGGTTCTGAAATTATTAAAATTCGTCTCTAAGAAACACCAAAGCATTTGTTCCTGCAATGAAATGTCTTATTAATTACCAAGTGGAGTTCCACAGGGTTCCATTTTGGGTCCATCACTTTTGTCTAATGAAGGACAAAAACACCTTTTTGCTGATGACCTTCAGGTTATGAATAGTTGAAATCTTGACATGGTCGAGAATTGGGTTGGTGAAATTAACAAAGACCTCTTACCTATGGTTACTTGGGACAATGGTTATTGAGATGGACCATCACGCCGGAATACGACCTAAAATTGAACCCTGTGGGATGTTAACAAGCAATGACTTGATGATTGAACCAGGAGAATTGTTGCCAACTTTAACTTTTTTTGATTGATGTTCCAAGAAACTTAAATAAGACAAACCGATCTGTCACTCTAGCTGTAAAACAATTTTACTTTTTACTCGCAATCTAGACTCTACCGGAAAGAATAAGCTATGAACCCGCATTTTGGCTTAAATCTGGCTAGATACTACTTTTTCGAAGATCTTAGATGGAAGCATGTGAAGAATTGTTTGGTTTTCTTGAGCCACATGTTCATGCCCTGAAATCAAACAACTCAGGCACACGTGACAACATGTCCAAAGCTATGTTAGTAGTTTCACCTCAGGGCATATAAACTTTCAATCTTTTACCCAACAACAAAATGAATGTTTTATTTCCTTCTCAAGAACTATATCTGTCAAAATTGTCGACTCTGATCGATTACCAAAATGATGGCAGGAGACAACTTATTATTTTTTTGTATTTTTTTTTTTGTTGTTGTTCCACATTACACCACAACAATATGCTTTGCTTATGTGTGTTAACAAAAGTTATTAGATGGTTTGGCAATGTCTCAACTGTCAAAGAATCTAAGCTGTCATTAATCAATATTATATTACTCTAATTTATATAACTTGTGCAGTACACATTCGCCTACTTATGACCATAACTTAACACACAAAAAAAATCATTAAAAAATGTGCGATAGAAAAAAAAGACATTTAAAGCTTTTGACGACAATTCCAAATCAATCCCATAAAGTGCCGTCGGTCGTCTGAATGTGAATTCGACTTGAATGTCAATCTTAAGAGTATGGTCGTGGGGTTTAGTTTTTGGTTTGTACTTATGGTCTGTATGATAAATGAACAACAACTGGTCAACATTCACCACCAGTCACACGAATAACATTCCGTTTATTCTATAAATATATTGGAAAAAAATCAATCTAAATGATTGTGAATGAGTCAAATTAAACAAAATAGGAAAACAAAAATGTGACAGTCAAAGACCGCCCGCAGAGGTTTTAAAAATGATCAAAAGTCTTGAAGCTTATACTCATGATCTGATCATGACAAAAAATTGCCGCTTGCCTTTTGGCGATTATCCAAAAAAAAACTAAAAGTTTATTTTTATGTATTTTTATAAAAAAAAAAAAAAAAAAAAAATGAAGAACCATTCACAATGATGTAAAATATTTTCTAAGGAATTCTGTTAAATTCGTTGAATCATGAGCACTGATCTTCAAAAGACATTTTAAATATGATATTCCTAGAAAAGTGATGATGGTTGCGTTGTATGATGGTTTTGTGTAAGATGAAGAGACAACTCAAGTGTTGTCTACTTCACAGTCAAAAGGAGAGTGATGAAGTGACACTTGAATATTATGAATAGAAATAATTATTATAAAGGTCTACTCGAAAAGTGTTTCAACTTTAATAGAACGAAAGGGCTATTGAGATGAATAAGAAATTCAAATACATTTATAATGTACGTAGGTATCTTTGAAGAAAAAAATTATGAAATTGCTTAGTAACGCATAATAAGAATATTTCCTTCAAAAAGTGTTCCATTTAATGTGATTACCGTTTTTTTTTTTTACTGAACCAACCATTAAAACAAGACCTGTAAAAAATAGTAAATACGTACTTTAGTTTTCCTGGAATCTTAATTTCATGTGTGTTAGTCAAGCTGATATCTACACAATGTTGGCATGTTATAAGCACACAGTTTTGGGGGCTAGAATTTCACTTTGACAAAGAATACAAAACTAGATTTATCTATAAAAATAATAATTGGCTATCGCTATAACGCACAGTGGTACTTTTTATGAGTTTCAGCGACAAAATTAATTTCCATAGACATTCTTGAGCTGGTACACTTAGAGATTTCATTGTGGATAATACAAAAAAAAGTCTGCCAACTTTTTTGTTTACAAAATGGCGGCTCTAATATGACGGCTGGAACAATCAATGAAAAAGTTAAACTGGAAACAAATCATTCTCAAAGTCTTAATTTTAGCTGAATATATGCAAAGTAGGGCCTTCTTCAAAAATCTCTAAGTGTACCAAATTTCATCAATTTTCGACAAGAATTTTGTCGCTAAAATTCATAGGAAAGCACCACTGTGCAACACGCATGGTCACTGTTCTTGTGACATGGGTATTTTATACATTTATTTAAAAGCATTCTCTGCAGTTTATGTACTAAATTCCATAAAAACATTATCTCTTGTTTATTTTTCTTTAACTTATAAGTTCTCTGAAAAACATTGGACAAAATTTGCTTCGAAACGTGAGAAGGGGGATGAAATTCTTGAGGATTCCATTTTTTGTTGTTAACCCAGTGCTTTTAAAAGCAGGTGTATGGTTCACTTCCGTTTAAATGAGGAACCGTTTTTGGCCATCATTTCATTTGCCATTTTGTTTTGGCAAATGCCAATAGGGTCTTATTGGGTGACTTTAAATTGTTTCGCTCATAAATCATAACTAACTTAGCAGTATGCTGCATTATGCGATATCTCTCATACATAAGACATTTATTTTGATATTAGAAATACTATAAAGTATACTTTTGAACGTTAAATAGTTCTTGAATTTTTGATAAATAAATAATGAATATATAATAAATATTGTCACTCCTTTGAATAAATTTGCTTAAACAAATTCATTTGAATTGTTGATTTGAACAAAATTAATTCTTATGATTTGCTGTGAGTAATTTTAAGTGGTGTCATTTCAACCTTTATCGTTTTATAGAAAAAATGTTAAGTGATATCATTTATTTCATTCTCTACCACTTATATGAGATTAATTTACAAAAAAAAAAAACACAATCATTCGTATAATTTTCAAATTTGTTGAACATCAACCATCATGCCCTGCATTTATTGTATTTCCTGCCTTAACGGGATTAGAAAAAAATTAAAAAAAAAAAACTAACTATATTAGTTTAGTTTACATGGGAGACAAAGTAAAGATAAACTAAGTGTTGTATTAATAACTTTAAAAAGAAAAAAAAAAAGAATAAATAGCTGTTAGCAGTTAACTTTCAAAAAAAAACACTTAAAACGAACAAAAAGTCGATGTTATGTCTAAATGGAAGATATTAATAAAATTTTAGGACTTGAAAGGTGATATCACGTTAATTTTAGGTATCATGTGAATAGAAAAATTTAATATTTACATAATGTAATGCATATTGATGTTTTTAAGGTCCATAAGGTAGCCCATAACAACCTCTATATGTCATCAGAAGAACAAAGGGAAAATGGCATTAATTATGAAATCATCAACCTATTTGCAATTAATTAAATATGCTGTGTCTCGATATTATAGTAAAAATAAATAAAAAGACTTTGTACCTTGCAAATTAAGATCTAGTTCATAAACAATAACAATCACCAAATTGTCTTTGAAAAAAAAAGTTTTTACCTCAACTCTTTTGTTTTAGTGGAAAATTCTCTACTATGGCTGCAATTTGGGGCTATTGAACCGTTGTATGGTGTAGTTGGTAAATACGAACATATTCTTGGCTCTTAAAGATGTATATGTAATTGAAACAAATGGAAAATGGCTCAATTATTAAAAAAAAAATACATAAAAACAAATATTTAAATAAAAAAGAAAAAAAAAATTAAAGCAATCTTTCTTGTTTTTTATTAAATTCAAAGAACTATGTATGAACATCAAAAATAGAAAAACTAAACTAGTCAAAAGTCAGTTAAGAAAGAATAAACGCTTGTTCGTCCTTAAACGTATAGGAAGAAGGAGACTTAATGATGCCTAAAAGCGTGCTTCCTTACTCAATTTTAATCGATTGCCCAATTCCTATATAATTTATTTCATACCACAATAATCTTATTTGCAATAGATCTTGCTAATCATAGTTTTAGCTTCATATAAGTCTATAATTTTGCTAAAGTTAGACCAGGCTCATACTTGATATGTTTACCGCTTTAAGGCATTCCGAACTTAATCTTTCGCCCAATAATGAAATTATGTTATCCATAACATATTTCACTAATAAAATACCTTAACACATTCATTACTCTAGAAAAAAAAATAACACTGAAAAAAAAAACTTTCAAATTACGTGGGGAACCAAAGTATCAAAGAGTTAATCCGATAGAGCACCATCACCATCATCAGCATCAAAATTCCATCAAAGAACATTCTCTAATTTGCATTCAAAACTTGTTCTGGTATTTTTTTCTTTTTTTTTTTCTTTTTATAAAACTCTTTAACCTAATCTTAGGTTACTCCCAAAGACCCTCTTCAATGAAAAATTATTGCTACCATCATGATATGATAAAAATATACAAAACACAAGAAAATAAAAACATTTTTGTTTTTTTTTTTCGTTAGTTCGTCTCTGCATCCATCCATCTATCGATATATTTTTTAAGATAACATATATTTTCTTAGACTTTTCATAACACATCTTGGCATCATCATGGTCGTCGTTTGGTGGTTGGTTGGTTGGTTTGGTTGTCGTCGTTGTTGTTTTCGTCTTCATCGATGCCTGAAGAGTCAAAGTCACGAAACCTACCAAGTCAAACTCTCTGATTATAGGCATTGAACAGAGGCATTCCATCCATAATAGTCCATCTTTCTCTGGTCCATCGCCAAGTCGTCCATAAGTTTGAAGAAAAAAGAACAAGACGAAATACCAAACTAAAAGAGAAGTGGTAAATATTTTTGCATAAGTAAGTGGTTTAGCAAAGTTACAAAAAAAAAAAAAAAATTAAGGAAGGAAATCTCCATACACCTTTTGGATGGAAGTCTGAAGATGGTCTGTCGGAACATGGAACACATTTACCGCGCGGCGGCGGCGCACAGTCACCAACTGAGGCGATTTTTGTTTTTTCTTCCAAGAATACACCAAAAACGTAAAAATGAACAAAAACATAAGGCAACTGTGTAAACTTTTTGTTTTGTATATTGATGCCCAGGGCGCTAGAAATTGCATTCGACCGGACAATATCTCAATAAATAATGACCGCTCATAAATAATAATCGAAAAGAAAACATTTGCTCGGTCAGTCCAGACACTAGTCGGGCTCCCCGACCGTATTCCTGCCGCACAAACGGCTACAAATTGATTGGCGGCAGCTAAGGAAAACAAAAAAAAAAAAATATGTAAGCCACAGCAGCAGGAGCTGTGGAAGAGTGGTACTCATACTGACTGCGGGCTGGACACTCAAACTGATGGTGTACACGTACTGGTGGTGGAATTCAACCAGCCAGCAGCGCGGGCGGAAGGCGATGGTCGACAGTTTTTTTTCTTCGTTCAACGCTATAGAGGATTCACTTTTGTTGATGCTCGACTCATGTCCCAGAATATGGCTCATCTTCATCATGGTAATTTGGATCGATGGAAAACCTTCAAAACCTTGCAACCAATCTTCGATGTGAGAAGAATGCGCCTAAACTTGGCATCAAAAGTGAATGAAGGATGATATGCATTTGATTCCCTCAAAAACGTCCAGTTCAGTTTGGTCAGTCAGTGCATTGCTGGCTTTATCTACAGGGAGGTCGATAAAAATCGTTAAATCATTGTGATGAGTGGGGGAAAACAACAAAAATTCCTTCGAAATATCGCTTCGAGGCTATCACTCTGGTTTGTGTTTTGTGTGTGTTGTTGCTGCATGCACACATATGCACTCTGCATGATTTTTAAGTTTTGCTTTTATTGTTTTACAATGAGCAACAAGATTTTCGATACGTAAACACTGCGCTGCTGGCCTAAGAGACAGACAACCAACCAATCTCGATGGTAGAAATGAACGAAGAAACAGAACGGAACTGGTCTGTCTCAAGACAGAAATGACTAATTGACTGCTATTTACATATGACAGTTGATCATAATTTTTTGTATATGTTTTTTTTTTTTTTGTTCTTTGAGAGAAGTATAAGCTTCCAAATGGACATCCAGCAGGAACTGTGCATCAGAAGAGTATAAAAAATTAAATAAAAACTCAGAGGTTTAAATTGCCAACATAAATTGACAGTTAAGATGGTACTTTGGGTTTTATCTTATGGTTAAGCAGTGACTTGAGAGGTATAATATAAAAGCTGTGTGTGCATATGTAGATGTGATGTAATCGAACATTTAATCAAACATTGATGGATATGTCTGATAATGAAGTGGAATAATGATTCTTATTATGTGAGTGTTACAGAAGGTTATTTTGGTTATTTTGTGGATGGAGAGAGGGCATGCAAAACTGGCTGACTCATAATTTTGTTGTTCAAGTATTGAGTTTGTGACTTCAGAATAAGGTTATACTACATAGGAAATTTGATGAAATGTACTACTTTTCTGTACACCACTAGCAACTTTTACTCCTTCTTAAAGTAAGCCATGAAGGGCCAATCCTTGTGTTATGTAAATTAAGTCGCCATTTATTTCCGTTATAGCAACTCTGACCATAAACTCAGATAATAGAGTGACCTCGGAGTTAATATTTAGGTTCTAGCGTTCGTCCCGAAATAGCTGGACCAATTTAAAGGATGTCTTAGCCAGTTAATTCTGCGCCACTTTCTTTTATAAGATATTCATTTCTATTATTGCTGGAATTCTACATGCTTCTCTTATTGCCAATACCTTTGCTTGAAAACCATCGATGTCCATGCGTTCCACATGATTGTGCCATCTCAGTCGTTACTTGCTTAAGATTATTATCGTAGGAATTCTTCTTTATCAAAATGTGAAAATAAAATTGCATTAAATGTTGCTTTAAAACTAACTGCCACATAATTTATATAAAAAGTTGTTCCAACTTCTGCTCAATTTATCTTAATGCAAAGGGAACATTTTATTTTATTACCACTTTCTCTGTTCGTTATCATAGAAGAGCACCGCCAACACTTTCTCGTTGAGCAAAGTGAAAACTAAAGTATCTCAAATGTCTACAAACCCATTTCTCCTACTCATCTAGATATCCATACTACAAATACACGCCCTTCTCTCTGCCTCACTTTATATAGATTGTGAACTCTAAAATTTCGTCCCTTTTGCACTATTCCTTCTTACAAATTCAAAATAAAGATACAAAAAAAAAAGCCAATTCCACCATACAACAGCATCAGAGTTGAAGTCCAAAGTCGTCTCTTTATCAAAATCTGAAAGAGCACTAATGCGCTTTTAATGTTAGTTGCTGATACCAATTCTGATTAAAAGCAAACCAAACAAAAAAGCACACTTCTCTTCTGCAGCCTCTCCTCTATAAAACAGAGTAGGTCCAATAATAAGGCAAATGAAATAAAAATAAACAAACAAGGATAAAGAGCTAACTCAGGAGGTATATAGAAGAAAAAATTATAATAAATTTACTTTATGGAGGCTAAAAGTATAAGAAAGAGAAGGATTCCATGCAACATGCAGATTTTTTTTTAAAACAAAAAAAAATAAAAATAATCGAAACCAACCCGCTCGGGTTTTAGCACTGATCTCTGATGGGAGGAATTGCATGTCGTCGTCGTGGTCGTTGTTTGTAGAGACTTGAAGTTGGACTTGGAAGTGTATTGAGAGATGCGGTGCGTTGTGCGTAGCGTATGTTGCACTTCTTTATTCTACTTTTCACAATTTGAATGGATTCGGAAAGACATTACCGATAAGGAAGTACATAAAGGACTTATTTGCTCTTTTGAGTGCAGAGAGGAATTCCTGTGTGTGCATAAATCCAGCCAGCCAGCAGCAGCCATCTGAAGTTCTTTGCACTATAAAACAGGAGGTTGGGTAGGTAGATTCTGTTGCGCGGTGGTATAGAGTGACTTTGGGGTTCTTCATCTCGTAATCAGGATTTGAGGAAATTTATTTCATCTGGTCCATTGATTCATTTATTTCTTTGTGTATTTGTTCCTTTATCGCATTTGTCTCGTTTTTTTCTTGCTGTTTTGTTTTTTTTTTTTAGTTTTTTTGCCGAGGTTGTGTGTAATAAATGGGGACGCCGCCGCGCCGCTGCTGCCACCCGAGTATACCGCGCCAAGTCAGAGGAAAGGACCCTCAATCTTAATGCGTTTGCTATCTTATACGCTCTGTCTCTCAAAGTTTGATGTTGTTCTTTGCACAAGCGAGGAGGAACTCGCTTGCATGCTTTTGAATCTACCTCAATCGCTTCAATTTTTATCAACCACTCTGCTTCGCGTATCACTGTTTTTCTTGTTGTTTTTTTTTTTTTTTTTGTTTATTTTCGTTGTAATTTTTTTTTTTTTTAGTCCTTTTGAGATATTTTCCCTGATCGGCTGTTGGATGTTGTAATAAAAGAATCAGGCAGCGGTGAATTGAATTTTATTGTGCCATTGTAGATTTTGCGTGTAATCCATATAAAGATAGCCCTTCTTCACAAAACCAATGTTTGGAAGTTTATCATTATATTATTTGGCAATGGAATAACACGCAGCAGTACCTTTATGTTATGGCTGAACATATTTCGTGGAAAATTGCTTACGCAAAGATGTGAAGAAACTTCTTTCTTTTTTTTTGAGTATAATCTTGTTGAGAGTTTTGGGTTTTTTTTCTTTCTTAAATGACACGAAACATGAAAATCCAGGAAACAGTTGGTCTTGTGGTCTTTTTCATTGAAAAGTCAAATTTGTTTCAACGCAGATGTAATGACATGTTATTTCTTTTCTTTGGCAAAGACCATATGTTAATGGTAAATGATAGCAATAAAGCTTAGCTTAGCTGTGTAGTTCGATTACCTTTTGTGGTTTTGCTATACCTACCATTTTTTTTCTGTTGTAACTTCCAAAGGTTTTGAAGTAAATTATTTGTAGATTGACAGAAGTTTATTGTTTTCATTCAATTTTGCTGATCTGAGGAATTTAAGGAAACTGTTTCTTTCGAAATTCATTTTTTTTTTACTTTCTGCCATACAGCAAACAACATTACAACAGCTAAAAAGAAACTTTTAGCTATATCTGGTAGAGGCGATGTAACAAAACAATATTCTTGAATTAAAAAAACAATAGTAGAAGTTAATAAATTAAGTCTTTCTATTTACAATTAGTTCAAAATAGTGCAAACAAAAGAGCTGAGCAGCAAACTCTTTTTCGTTGAGTTTCAATTTTTTCTTCTAAGCTTGTCCTGAATGGTATTTTTAAATAATTTAAGAAGAAATTTACCTTTTTGTAGTTATTATATGTACTTCAAAAGAAATGCAGATAATAATAATAATTTTTTTACAGAGAAAAATTAACCACATAAAATAGAACAAAAATTATAAGTTTCTCTATGGTTTTTATCCAAGCAGATAACCTTCTTATTTTTAATAAGAAAACTTTATAAAAAAATATGAGAAAAAAAAGGAAAAAAAATGGTTTGTAACCTGATTGTCGAGACTAGGCCAGCCTACTATACAAAATAACAGAGCCAAATTTTGTTTTAAGTGCCAAATGCAAAAATATTTGAAAATCTGATTGAAATTTTAGTAAGATTTTCTTAATGGAAACAAGAAGGTTTCTCTGTGAAATTATCTTTACTATTCGCTCACTTAAAAACAGCTCAATGATTCTTTCAAAGCAAAAAGATATACCAGCCCTAAAAAAACAGTGTTATTCTTCACTCTTATATTTCTAAATCCTTTTTGAAAAAGTTAAACAAAAATTCAATGCATTCTCTACAAAAGTTATCAAAATACCAAGTAAAAAATGTCTGATTTTTGATAAGTTAGGAATTGTTTTTGCATCGTATCTCCTTTAACAAGAAAATGCTTATGAAACGAAAGAGCTGATATGCAAACTTTTTTTTTCCCTGGTCATCATTTATTGGCAAGTTAGGTGTGAAGATATGACTTTCTTGGTGAGAGAGTCAATTTACTTCTATAAGACCAGAAATATGGCTCCTAATAGAGACTGCCTAAATGACTTAAGCAGCACCGATAGTATACAAATATTAATTTCGGATCAATCACCTTTTAAATTCGAGTTTCTTATCAAAAATTGAACGTGCTATCATACGAGTGAACGTGATTATTTTTAAGTTTGAGATCCAGCAGAAATGAACATTTTGAAGCATATTTGATTTATTAATAATAATTTATTATTTTATGCTAATCATCAAATAAACAAAATTGATTAAAGGTTTTTAGCCTTGTATTATTGTTGATTCAATCCATGGCTTAATAAAACTGCCACGGGTTCTTTAAGGAACAAAGTGTTAATTTATAAATCAAACATAAGGTGTTGAATCAAAATTTGGTATATTTATTTATGAAAAAAGATGTATGTGCTTTAAAGTTGGTCACTACAATTAACACCTAGAATTCTTTATTGTTTAACCAAATTTAACATAATTTACACTCAAAAATAAACTCATATATCATGAGAAATAAGAGGTTTTCTAGAATTCATAAATTGCTAGGAAAGGTTACAATATTCTGGAAGATTTTTTAAATCTTTGGTAAAAAAATCCAAAAGCATCATGTCAAGTAATGCTGATTGTCAGCGCAATTGTATTGACAGACGTGCGTTGCTTGGTGTAGCCCTAAAAATTAGTCTATGAAACAATCGGGAAGTATTTTTCAGCATCTAATGAAGTTTAACATTTGTTAACAGGGATGTTCACAAAGTGTAGATATTTATTATTATTGAAGTATTCAACTTTGCATCAATTATTTCCTTTTGAAAATGGATCCATTACAATTTTTAGGAATTTTTTGTACTCAAAGTAAAAAATCATTCGAACACATAAAAATTATTTCTTCAACAAGTTTTAAAATTATTTCTTTAACTAATGTTTGGTTTCGTTTAAATGTAAAAGGTTGTAAGTCCAAAACGATTTTAATGGCTTTTTCAAATTAATTCAAATGGCTTTTTCGTTTGTAGGAAAATTATTATTTGTTGTAGGATTGCAAGAAAAACTTCTTTCTTTTCAATCCGAAGCGTGTTAATTGCCCAACGTAAAATTCTCCCCTCTGAAAATGAAAAACTAATAAAATGTTTAACAAAATACATTTCCCGGCTATAACTCTCAAAACAACTCGCGATACCATCACAAGACATAAATTTAAAATCCTTTAAGACGTTATTACTTTTGCAAAAAATAAAAAAAAAAAACAACAACAATAATCAAAGTTACTCTATTCATCTTAGGTGAGATTCCAGACATGGTCCCAATCCCAACATCCACGCAAATCTTCCTCTTCTTCTCCCCATTCCTTCCCAATAGAACAATCTTTAAGTTTAATTCCGAAAAATGAAGTAAAATACAAAAAAAAAAAAAAAATAATACGCGAGCACGTTCAGCAACACTTTCAAAACTAAAACCAACAACAACCACGACGAGCACACATCATAATAATTCGTAAATGACCCTCCACACGGTGCCAAAGCGAGTTGCAGCGTGCTCATACGCCCACGCGAACATTTCTCATCTTTATATGTTGGATTGCATGGATATGATGCTGCAGTGCAATGCTATACACGAGTATAGAGTGAAGTGAGTAGTGGTGGGATTAATGCGCAATATACAATGGCTTTGGCGTTTGGCGTTTGGCGTTTGAGTCATGTAAGCTATCAAATTCCAGAATCACCACGAAATCAATAAGTTTGTTTCCCATTCTCTCGCTAAGCAGCGCTCAATTATATACACTTTTTGCTCTTCCCGCGACCATTTTGGCGATAGAGAGTGAGAAAAACGTTAGAATCGAATAATTCGAATGTTAAATGCCCACAAGAACTGTCCGAAAATCATGTTCCGTTCATCATGCCAATGCAATGCGATGATGACGGTGATGCGGTAATGGTGATGGTGGTTGGTGGCCAAACGTGTGCAATAGTTGTCGTCTGCGTCTGATTCGTCGTCGTTTTGGTCGTGTTGGATGTCATTGCGCGGCAGTGCACACAATTGCAGAACTAAGACGCAAGTGAAAGAAAATGGCTGCATTCGCCAAGTGACACTCATATGAGTGTTTAACTGCCCATCCCATGTCACCTGCCTACGCAAACAGGAAGTCCAGTGTGCGCTTAGAGTGCGTGTGATTAGAACACAACGCATGCTGTGTGAGCTGTGACTGTGATTCCAATCGTTTGGCCGTCTGTTCCGTCCGTTCACATTCGCGTCCCGTCTCTTCCTCCGGTTTAAGACTGTGTCGTCCGTTTGGTCATCATGCTGCTGGAATGTATGTATATCCGTATTATTCGCATTGCCCGGGTAGAATAGTGACGGCCGCACAGTGTGTTAATTATGTTTGTTTAAAGGAGACTTTAATTATGGAATTGACCATTTTAAAACATTTCGAATATCCTTGTTTTACATTAAGCAGTTAAGTGAGCATAAGGAATTACTTTGCATGCTCTTCGGGTTTATATCAATATGATAATGCAGATGAATATTTATTTCAGAGTTTTCAGGAGGGAACTTAAAAAAAAATAGCAGCCTTAAGATGAATATAGTCAAAATAGCCATTGCATCTTCAGTCGGAAATTCAAGACATAGCCCATTTAGTACTCCAAAATTCTATTAGAATCCTTTAGTTTGCACTTGTCTGCAAATAACAGAAATATCCCTAAAACTTAGATCCATAGATTAGAGATTATGGCACTGAAGTCGTCCATTTGCATTGAAATGGCAAGACTCAAGGCAAAGCAAATGCCATTAGTTTTAGGAGTTTGCTGCAAACGAAGTTGAAGTCCAAAAATTACTACCCAACAAACGAAAAGCAGTTTTACGCAAACGATTTATATTCTTATTTTGTTTGTATGCATTCTACCCCAATCAAAAATTATACAGTCCATGGCGGAATGACAAGATACTCGCTTCATAGGCCAGAGGTTACTGGTTCAATCACAGGTGTTACGCTAAACTTTTTTTTTTTTTTTAATAGTTCGCAAAAAGTGTTTATCAGAAACGAATTTACCAATTTGTTGCAAATGAAGCCGAAAAATTGTCCAGGAAACGAAAAGTCGTTTGGGTAATTTTTTTTTATTCTGTATAAAACATCAAATATATACTTAATTTAGATGCAATCATTGGCATTTGAACATTTTTTCCTTTTGTGTCAAAAACAAGTTTCAAAACATTTTTCAAACATGTTCTAAGCCAACAAACAAAAAAACAAAAA
This sequence comes from Meliscaeva auricollis, assembly GCA_948107695.1. NCBI lineage: Eukaryota > Metazoa > Arthropoda > Insecta > Diptera > Syrphidae > Meliscaeva > Meliscaeva auricollis. Next base: position 11,332,331 of record OX403618.1, read on the forward strand.
AAAGAAAACATATTAATTTGTAAAGTAACGAATTCGTATCCATTTTCTGTTATTTTTTTGTAATTTTTTTTTTTTGTTAACAGAAAGAAAAAACTAACATAATTTGTTACTTCTAAATTCAATGTAATTTAATCCACCCACCCATTGACATCCTCTCTAGGTAGGTATTCCTTTTCCAAACATCATCCGCATCCAAAAAAAACACGTGTCTTTTAGCCTTAGGGAGTTAAAGAATGAAGACAACAAAAAAAAAAGATAAATATAAATAAATTCACATCTATTCAAGCCCAAAAGCACAAGAAATCTTCATGGAAATTCATTTCCTTGAATATTTTTTTTTCTTCTATTTTTTTTTCCACAATGCACTATAGAGTAGGTATAGGTAGATGGGATAGAGAGACAGACCATTGGACCCATTTAACTTTCTCAATATCTTTACAATCGAATCAACCTGGTCCGATCCGGAATTAAGTTCTATAGGCTTTCAAGTAGGCTCACACAGGTATTTCTGTTTTTGTTGTTTTTCTTTACATTTTTTCAAGATTGACGGCAATTACTAGGGTTGCCATTTAGAAAATTTAGAATTAATTTTAAAAATAAAGTTTCTTTTTGGCAATTCTTTAAAATTTATTCTAGTTGTAACCGGTACCATGAAATAATAGAGTCCAATGTAAAAAAGTGCAAAATAAAATTTTTGACTCTGTTGCACTCTTGAAAGTGAAATAAAGTCCAAAGCGGTTTTGAGCTCTATTTTTCTCTGGAAAGTGCAATAAAGTTGAAAACTTAAATGAAATAAATAAAATTATACAAAAGTTTTGTGCTTTTTCCAAATGTAGGTCAACAACTTAGGAACGACCTAATGGATTTTCAAGTGGATAATTTTAAAATGTTGTTATTATATTAATAAAATTAACATAATATATTTTTGTTCACATAACTGTACAAATAAGTGAGTTAGAACGCTGACATGAATTCGTCGTTCAATTAGAAATAAAAGTGAAATTGCTCATGAACTACAATAGCTAATGTGATGCTTGAAAATCCTGAGTGAATAACAGAGTAGTTGATGAAAGTCGTATAATTGTTTGTTATAAACACTACCTACCTACTGGGGGTGGCTATCTTAATTGGGTAATAGGAGAGCTCTGGCCCTGTGAGGCTTTATTAACAACTTGTTTGAGACTATAATAGTATACTTTGGGTGGCCCACTTCTCGAGTTCTCATTATTCTAACCCTCGATTTGTCTCTGGTTAACTAAGTGATAGAGTGCCTAGACCCTGCAGAACTGCATCAACAGCTTGTTTGTGATAAAAAAATACTCTGTGTGGTCCTCTGGCCATAAACTCAAAACATAACATCTTTAAATGCCTAACTGAATGAATAATTGTGTTTTGCAATACAACACTATACCATCATGCATTTTGTGAGGAGATGGCAACACTTGACATAAATTTGAATTTAAAACCCTCCAGAGACTGGCGCACATTCTCCACATACACACACATTCTTCCCAGTGGTGTATAGTCTACACAAAGAAATGAATGTGAATAAGCAATAAAATTAAAATAAATTCAACTCTCCAACTCCATCCAAACGATGCAAACCGACATGCAGACAAAACTAGAAAAAGAAAAAGAATAATGAAAATGTATGAGTATGCCCTAGGAAAATATTCTCCTCTTAACAGATTTTTGTTTTCATTTATGCAGATTCTTAAGCGATATTCTAAATAGGGTACGTGCACTTTGGTATGTTGTTTTTAACATAAAAAACTATTTTCAAAATTTTGTTAACAATAGTTTGTTAGACAAAGAATATTGGGGAGCCCTCCCTCCCCATAAATATTGTATGCTCATACAATTTTTGTATTTTTGTTTTATAAAATTCATTCTTGTATGAGTTCGACAATTTTACAATTTTTGTATTTTTGTTTTATAAAATTCGTTCTTGAATGAGTTTGGCCCCCCCCCCCCACTGAACAAAATTCTTCTAACGCCCTTGAAATTTTCTACACTTTTGTACAACCAATGCCAGATTTGTACAAGCTTATATTCTGGATTTGTGCAAATTTGGTGGAAATTCGTCGAACAAGTTGGAAAGTCTCCAAAAAAGGCCAAAACACATAATTTCTTTTATAGACGCTATATTGGTTTTGTAATATTTTGTTTTCAAAAACATGCCTATTCAAAAATTTGTTTAAACCTATTTATGCAACTGTTTTTTACTAAAAAAGTTAGCATAACATTGCATAAGGTATTGCACAAATCTTCAAAAAACAACTCAAGTTGTGTTACGAGTTTTTTTGTTCGACATTTTTCATTTGCTTCAACCTTATCAGTATGCGATTTACAAAATTTCAGCCTAACAGAGAGCCAAACTGATGATGAAAATTCTTGAGCCAGCAGCCATGCTGTTTTTTGTTTTTTTTAAGGACCATTCTGTGTGTGGGTCGAAAAAAAAGAATAAATTCCTACCACACTACATTTTATATGTGTAACTCTAATATGTTAATTACCTTCTTCTCTCGGGCTCTCTATTTATAGGCACTGCCTCAGTTGTACCTCTACTAATGTATTCGAAGGAAACTAGCTACAGTCGGCAGCTCCTCCTTTGCTCCTTTTTACACTCGTACACTCGTAGTTTTTGGAACGAATTGGCCATTTTCATAGAACCTATACGACTATGTATAAAGTTGTGTTTCATTCGTTCAGTGCTGGCTGTTCAATTTTGAATGACTGAAGGGATAATAAATCTTTTTTAGTTTTTTTCTGCAGTTTAGTCGCTCTCACTCTATGGTGGAGTTGTAAAAAGTCGCAGAGTGAGCTCAGCCAGCAGCCTAAGCGCAAGGATAATTTATTTTATTCGAAATAATTATTTTGTTCCTTTTCACTGCTATACAGTAGAAATCGAGACTCTGGTGGTGGTGCTAAGACTATAAGCTAAGAAAATCCACAATATTTCAATAGATTTTGCATGAATGTATCTGTTTTCGTTTTTCGAGAGGAGAGAGAAAGAGATTCTTGATCCAGCCCAGCCCTGATGTGCTGTGTTGTGTATATACCAGATCAATGTGCTTCCTATGCCTACTTATGCACCTCTCTGGCCATCATCAACGTGGGGGTACATTGTGACATAGAATTTTCATGTTTGTTATTCTTCACTGCCCGCTGTTGGCAAACGACCACCACATCACCGAACATCACTGACCGACCGATGACGACGATATTCTATAGAAAGGACATTTTTTCTTCTTATGGACTTGGATGGTCTAGCGCAGTGCAGCAGCGCAGTGGTTCCCCACCATTGATTTCAAAGATCTTTTTCTCTCCCTTTGGTGTTTGGGGAACATTGGGGAACAAGGGGGGGGGGGGGGGTCCGAAAGACAAACCACGGAGGTGTTCTATTTGACTTGTTTAACGAATTTAAATGGGTAGATTTAATGTCAAGGTGGTGGGATTACATATGGCATACACAAAAGTGGATAAAGATAGATGATAGTGTGGGCACACTGATGCACACTGCACACTATACACACCGCACACACAGCACAACATGTTGCAATTCTACTCTATGCTCCATGCAGATGCATTCTACACCTTACGTAGTAATTTTACAATTTTATTTTTTTAGTAAACAAAAAAAAAAAAATAAAGAAAGGAGAGTTCTTCGAATGGGAATGTGACAGGGTGCATGGTCACGGTGTGATTAATAGACTGAATCTGAATCTGAAATATATAAATAAATGTCATACGTGTTTTTTTTTTTTTTTTTTTTATTTACTTACTTTGGTGTGGTAGTTGCTTTTTTTACTTTGTTATTTGTCATTATGCTAGAGATGACCGGATTTTTTAGATAAAAACAGAAGACAAACTATTGTTTATAGGAATTTTGTGATAAGCTCCTTTTGAGTCTGTGATAAGCTTGTATTGGGCGTGTATTAAGCTTGTATAAGAAAAACTAAGTAATCTATATGTAAAATCGGATTTAGGGATTGATTGGGAAAAAATATGGTGAACAAATTCGTATGTTCAAGTACCCATTGCTATTCTTTGGTTATAATACAGCAACAACATTATGTAAGCATATGATTTGTTGCATTTGTGGACGATCGCTTTTAATAGAACAGATCCAAATTTTGATCTGAATTATTTGAAGTTGAGTATGAAAATTTTAATTTGAGCTCGCAAGATTTCTGAATTTTCCGCTTATAAATATAATATGTAAGTCTGAAATTAGCGGACAAAATCTTATGAAGTTTTAAAAAAATTAAGTTTGGCTGCCATCCAAATTTGTAGCATTAAATGCTGTGAATGGAGGATCGAAACACCCCAAATCAATTTTAGTGTATCGAACTGAAACTTTGTACACATTTATATCGCTCGTTTACTTGAGGACTGTCATAACTCAAAATGAGTTAATGATGCAGAATTATGTCTTTTACCATACATTGTATTATGAAAAAGATTCCAAGTAATAATGTTATCAACTCTCCCTGTTAGAAGCGAGAACATGTCTACATTTTATTGATTTTGTACCAATTAGAAAAATTTTAAAATGTATTTCTGGCAAAATCGAGTGTTTTTGAATTATGACAGTCTTGTCGTAACTGAGCGAGAGGTATTTAGTTCGGGTGGAAAACATAAACAAAAATATCATGTGCATATTTGTTGAGAAGGCCTATCTTTGTTATAAAATCGTTTTTTAAAAACTCTTTTAACAGAAGGTACCTATACCTGTCGTGAAACCTTTTTTTAATTCTGATATTTTTAACAATTCTTGTTATAAAACAAATTTCTAAGTTTCCGTAGTAAGTTTTTCTTTTTTTAACAAAATTTTCAAAAATGATTTTTTTTTTTTTAATTAAAAGAATAATTGAAATTTTGCTATTGAAAAATCATTTTTTTAGAAAACTAATTGTTCAATTTTATCGAAGTGTTGCTTTTAATAGTTGTTTAGTAATTGCTTTAATGACCTAATAATTTTATTTTGAAAGTTACATTTTTTTTGAAACAGCTCTGAACTATACCTTTATTTTGACTTGCAATATAGGTATACTATACTAACATTACCTCCCATAAAACCATTTTTTTCATTTTTGGATTTCTTAAACTACTGAACCCGTTTTGATGAATTTTTTCTTAAACAAAAGCTGCTTAACAACTTTAAGATTATTTGATATCCAAATATTCAAAAAAATAAATTTTTGATTTTTAAAAAATCTTTCAATTTATTTTTTAAAAAAATAAATTTTTTGAAAATCGGTCTCTGTATCATCTCTAAGTTTTGGTTTTACATGTACAATAATATTTTCTTGAAAATGGCATACCAACTTTTGACACACAAGGTGTTTTTTTTATACAAAATAATTTTCTTAAAAACGGTTCTATAAGGATTTTCAAAATTCTTCCAAAAATTTAGTTTTTCTAAGCAGCTCAAATGACATACTCAAAACAATTTAAGAAGCTGCTTATGTCATTTTAGTAATGAATTTTATTTTATTTACGTTTCTTATACAATTATTTATTTTTTAAAACTTTATTTAAGAAGCTTTAACGTGCACAGCAACTTTGACGCTAAGAGCAAGTATTTGCGACCCATTTGTGCATTTTATTTTAATGTCATTCTTAAAGAGGAAAAATATGAGATATCTAATTTCAAAAATTCATTCAGAAGCTTTTTTTAGCATTTGAAAATCGATTTTTTTGTTTATTTATAATTTCTTAAATAAAAATTTGATTAATCTAGCAACTATTAACATAACTATTGCTATGTTAGGATGGTAACCTTATTTTACTACCCCGCGTCTTATTGTTCAATTTTAATTCATTTTTTTTTAATGGAGTTGTTTGTGAAGTTATACGAGTTGTCTATAGATTAGATCGTTGAATTAAGTAAGAAATATTATAAATAGAAGTTTGGATAAGGTAAATTTTTTGTGATTAATTACTGTTATTATTGCCAGTAAAAAATTCACAATCTGTATACTGCACAGCACAAACGCAATCAGGTTTGTTTAAGTTAATTCTTAGATCTGACTTTGGTAAGAGAAGTTTAATAAAATTGCCTTGATAAATTTATCATTAGCTGTGCAGAAAAAATTGAAAATTAATTAATTTCATCAATTCTCTATATCAGAGTTAATAACAATACTGAACAAGATTAATTACTTTCATACAATACAATCAATAAATATTGAAAGCATTAATTTTTATTGAAACGTTACTTCAAAATTTATAAAAGTTCAACAGTAAATTTGTTTAGATAATATTAAGTGAAATATTGCCCTTTGATAGTTCTGTTCAACACACCTTGTAAAAGGACAAAAACTATGCATCTCTGGCTAATTTTAGCCAAATCTTGTACAAATTGTGTGGTGTCGTCAAGAAAAATTATCAAGAACTGCTCATAATGCCTAAACTAAGCTCCAAATTTTAAAAGGAGTTTTTCTTTGAAAAAAATTAGGAAATTATTCAAAAAATTCAAACTGAAGCCTTATTTGTTGATATATTTAACAGGCTTCTATTAGCTAAGGGTTCTTTCTTTCTTAAAAAGAACTCCCACAAAAATATCAATACATTTTTGGGGAACATTAAATAAAAATAATGACTGCATATGCATTAAGAGTAGGTTTTTATTACCGTCGTGTTCTTTTATTTTGATTGATGTTTATGTCACCACATGCATTATGCATATTTATAAATCAATTTTTTTTTTTAATTTATAAAGAGACATTATCAAACAAGTATAATAGTACAGAAGCCCGCACCGGTTTGTATTTCCAAACCATGGCCAGAAAGATCGGCTTGGTTAGTAAAATTAAACTTGTATGCATGCATATACTATCAACAATCAATCAAAAGGCATATTAATGAATTTAATGTGCTCTTTCGGAATAAAAAAAATAAAATAAACCAAATTAACGAAATTTTATAGCCTTTCTTATAGGTTTTTATTCATTCGAAATATACTTACTATACGATGTGTGATACAGTGGACCTGAATATCAGGCAAATTGGGATAAAATCAAAGATTTCCTTATAAAGTAATAATTAAATATTTTGTATGGAACTAACCCGATTATTTTCGTAACTTGAATATTGAAGAAATGTTTTTTTTTTTTTTATAAAAAAATGTTTATTTTTAATGAGAGGTTAAACAGAACAAATATGTATTATCTAAAAAAAATTTTGGATAAGATCTTGACAATTCTTAAGTAAATTTTCTTATATTAACCAACTTTTAAGTAATTTTGTCCCACTGTACTTTTTTGTTCAAAGAATTTCCATAAATCTTTTCCTCACTAAAACATCCTGGCTACCTGAGAAATGAAAATAAAAAAAAAAAAAGAACAAACAACAAAACATCAGCCGAACGTATAAATGTGGTCATTCATCGTTGTTATTTTTGTATTTTATTTCTCAATCAATTTTAACAACAACAAAAAAAATATCTTACACTGCATGCCGCCAAGAGGGATACACCTACACGGTGGGTAGTAAAATTGCTTTTATTTTTCTTAAAATGTATTTCCTCCAAAAAAATGTCCAAAACGAAAGATAAAATAAAACAAATTAAATAAAGAAAACAAAGAAATAAACAATTTTATGATTATTTTCCTAAGGTGACACACGTAGTTAATTGAAATTTGATCAGATTAATTATAGAAGAATTTATTGGATCGTGAATTTTGATGGACAAGAATTTGAAATTTAAAGTTTTTGTTTTTTTTTTTTTTTTTACAAAATGCAAAACCAATTTTTTTTCTACCGAAAACCCAAAACAAAAAAAACCACTCAATAATGTGGTTTATAAAGTCGGGGTCTTAGTTTGTTTTGTATTTTTTTCCCCTTGTTTTTGAGTAGGTACCTATTTATATATTTTTTCTTTTTGATAGTAAATAAAGTAATAAAATAAGAAACATTTAATACTAAAAATGCTATTGACCTCTTTTAAAATATATATTTTCTTTTTTGTTTGTCTTTGGTTTCAATAAATTAAGGTATTTGATGGAACTTATCTCTTTCTATATGATGGAAAAACATTTTTTATTATAAGAGTAAATATGTAAATTTGAAAGAAAATGAAATAAAATCGATAGCAACATATTTTTTTGTGTGTTGTGTGTGTTGTTCTGAGTGATAAGAAATTACTTCTTTAAATATGTAAATTTTCTTAATTTTCTGATATGAATTTATTTTAATTTTTTTTTGTTCAAAAGAAAAAAATCAATAGAGATAATGAAATGAGGGTACATAATAAGAAACGGAAATCATATCAATTTTTTTAAATCCTTTTTTTTTTCTTTAGTTTTGTATAAATGGTTTTTAAGAAGGAGAGAAAAAAATTAATAGAAAGGAAAAAAAACTTATACTTACTAGCTGACGGTGGTTAAAGGAATTTAGAAATTCCCTAGAGGGGAAATTGAATTTTTTTCTCAGAACCAAAACTAACAGAACCTTCCATGTAACAATTAAGGAAAAGGGCTCTAAACGATCTGAAACCCCTAAAAAATTTAAAGCTCATTTCATTACAATCATTCAATCATTTTCAGTACAATTGACATAATATTACCAAAAATTCTTTAAAAATAAAAGCAAATTAATAAAATTTGGCCTGAATGTTTCATTTTACTTATTGTGTCCATAAATAAATAAAGTCCATACAAATATTAAATCTAGAAGTGCCAATAATTTAAAAAAAAAAAAAGAAAAAAACAATTATTAGCAGAATATGGATGGTGGGAAAATTTAGGAAAAATTGTGTATGAAAGATAGAATTTGCACACCAACAGATTAGGGGAAAAGGGGGTAATTGGGCGAAAGAGTGGGTTGGGGGTCGAAAATTGTGTTTTTTACGATTTCTATCAAAAGTAGACCTTTTATCGAAAAAATTTCAATATATTATGTACAACAGTTGTAGGTGGTTAAAAGTTCTCAACTTTTGTTCAGACAATTTTTCTAACTTCAAAAATATTGTGAAAAATGACAATACGAATTTTTTTGTTTGTTAGATTTTAATGAAACTTGGTTTCAACGCAGGTACAAAACATTTTTTCAGCAAAATATCATATTTTGTTGTTTTTTTGACGAATTTATTTTGGAAAAAAGCCTAATTTTCAACCAAATAAGTTAAAAAAAAAGTTTTGATTTTGTAAAATTTTGAGATTCATCCAAAGTTAAACCAAGTTTTATCAAAAACTAACAATTTTAGAAAAAGATAAATATAAAAAAGAAAAAAACATCGTATTTGGAATTTTTCACAATATTTTTGAAAAAAAAAAAATATCTGAACAAAAATTGATATCTTTTTACAACCAAATCTAGAAGGTTTTATAAAGGGTCTCCTTTGTACTTTTAGAGAAATCTTAAATGCTGCTTGAAAGCCTCATAAGTCCACAGAAACAGCGGATGGCAACATGAAGATTGTTTAAGCAACATAGATTGTAATTTAAAATCCGTTAAGCATACTAAGAGTACTTTTTTTCAATAAATGTTGTCAAACATCCGGTAAATAAGTCCTTCAGTATTTATAATTTGGTTTTGGTTCCTACTAACATTCTGTTGATTTATACTCAATTCTTGTTAGAGATGTTTATAAACAGATTCTAGCAACAATTTAATAAGAGTATACCCACCCTTTAAAATTAAGTTGTTTTTGTTTCTAAAATTGACCAGTTTTTTTGGCCCTGAAGAATTGATGCTTAACAGCCCAGCACTCTAAGGAACAATATGTTGCTAACAAAAATTTAAAATGGAACACAAGTATTAAAATAGAATTATGCTAATGGTGCATTTTTTCCACCTGAGATTGAAAATTATTCTAAGTTTAGAAAACACAAAAGAAAAAAAAAAATTTAATGATAGCTGTGACCTTAAAACATCATTCTTTTGCCTATAAACTACGCATTCGGAATCAAAACAAATAAAAACAAAAAAAAAAAAGAAACCTACAAATATATTATCGTTGCGTGCAATAATGACACTATCTTACATTTAGAGCAACACGAAGAAATATTCCTCACTTGCATGCATGCAACTATTTTTCACAAAAAAACAACAACATCAAAAAAAACTTCTTGCCACTACAGACCGCACCGCATACAAAAATAGCGCAATAGCATCTTTTTTCTTCCTTTCGATAAAAATAAGACTAAATCGCGTAAAATTCTGGCCAGTCGATCGGTGCAGCAATGCCATATTTTTTTGGTCCTCCGCATAAGTAATTAATCTACCAAGCGGACTGTGCAGTTTCAGTTTAAAATTTTATAATAAATGACTACGATTCAGAGAAAACAAAAAAAAAATCTAAAAAAAGAATCTTCGCAAACGCGTAAGTTCTGAGTCTGTGGTGAGCAAACAAAGATGGTAAATAATGTGGCTAGTGCCTAGCAACAATGTATATGCACGCGCGCCAAAGATGTTTTCCTTTTTATTATTTCTATAAAGATCCAACTTGGACTACTACGGTGGCGATGGCGACGGACAAAATCTTCTTCTTTAGGAGACACTGCCACATACAATGTGTGAGCGCATTTAAAACCACAAGGAGTCCAGCATTACCGTGCATCACCACCAGCGCCTAGTTTGTTTATGCAGCTATAAAAGAAAATTCATTTATGTCAAATGGAACACGGTCTCGAGAGGTTGAAAGGAATTAATTTGTTAATTTATGCTGTAAGGTCACAAAAAACTAAGATACCATCATCGCGGTGCGATCTGGTCGATCTCTTTCAGATCGAAAATGTATTTTTGTTGTTGTTGTTGTTGTTGTTTGAAGATGAACCAGATTCGGTTGCAGCAGAGCGAGTGAAAGGCCAAAAATAATTCCAAGCATTCATTTCAAATGTATACATCAGTCCATCTTTTATGGCTTTATCTATGGAAATGGACAGAAGAACATTAAAAATGTGATCTCGAATTCTGTTGGAAAACACCAATATCTAGACAGAACTACTTCCCGACGACCCGACGCTGATTTTACCCCCACTTTGACCTTGTTAAGAAGAGATTTCCAAGTGTTCAGATGCAACACCTCTGAACGATGAAGAGAAAGACTAAATAAATTCCCGCCGTGAACCATCTTTTAAAACAAGAACAAATTACTGTGGGGACCACTCGCTGTTTTTCTTAAGTATCTTCAACACAACCAGTCCAGTTGTTTGTTTGTTTTTTTTTTTTAGTTTTTGTTGTTTTTTGGTCATACAGTTGCAACATTGTTGTTGAATTTAAAAAAAATTGTGACGAGAATCTTGCTTTGCAAGAGAAAAGTTGTAATACGTTTTAGTTTTAAGTTTGCCTTTACGAGTATAGATATCTTCTACTTATGCCGAGACCCCTCCTATGGTGATGATGGTGTGTGGTGGTGGGCACCACACATTTCGATCCAGGTTTGGTCCTCTATCAGTTTTTTTTTTTTTTATGTAGGCTGGTTTTCTTGACCACCAAATGTGTAAGTATCCAGTTTTTTGTTGATGGTCAATCATATATATAAGAAAAATAAAACATGAAAGGTAACACTATTCTTCAATGAACTTCAATTTATGTGATAAGATGTTGTGTGTGTCTTCTTTGCAGAGTGACAAGTGATTGTCACTACTTTTGAATGTCACATTTGGTTGTCATATTGAACTTACATTCTTACTTGATTCTTGTTTTGATGGAAGTTTTACTTATCAATAAAATATTTCAGGTTATGTCATTTACCTACTTACATATGTCCTCAGACCTTTATCTTTGTTGTTCTCCTTAAGGGGTCACCTTTTCACGAGAAAGTTTTCACCGGAAAGTGCCATAGAGCGAAACAGTCGTAGCTTTGGTCTTAAAGCTGTTAAGTGTCTTGTTCTGTTCCACCTTCAATTGAGAAAATGCTTCCCAGATTATAAAATATTGACTTGAAAAGATGAGTTAGTTGAGAAGCTTATCATTTTTGTTTTTATCGTACAGCCCCGCATGATTTCTGCTTCTCAATCCACCCATTTATTGGATACCCGTGATCCTGTGCGATAGCAAGCATATGTTGCGTCGCTAACGAGGTCCAGGTTTTAAGTTGGGAATTTTTATATATCCGTTTATCAGGGTTTATCAGTTATAACGAAAAAAGGTATTGGTAACCGTATGCAACCCTGTCTGACTCCACATTTGTCTTTTAACACACCTAGCAACCTTTTTCTATGCCAAACCTTGACTATATCTTAAGTTGTCATTCAAGGCATTCCAAACAAATTATCAGTTAACACTGTCAAACTTTTCTTCCAACTACTTGGAGCTGGTCAGCATCTCTTATCTTCATGCGATACGTAGGCCCAAACTTGGTTCTCTTTCCTGCTCGAATAGCTGCGATGCGAGCTTTTAATTTTTTTTTTTCCTCGATCACTCAGAGAGATCGCCCAATATTTTTCGGAGCACTGCCATTTGCGTGACCGACTATT